>RJWM01041682.1:0-14767 GCA_004363535.1 Dasyprocta punctata | reverse complement strand
GTGTCTCAATTTGTTGGATATGGTCATTCACAATAGGCCCTAATGGTGCTTTGTGTTTCTGTGTTACCCATTTCAACTCTGATTTTTATTACAGTATTCTTTCTCTGTGTTTTTTCCCCCTTGGTTAGCATAGCTAAAAGTTGTCAATTTTGTTTAACTTCTAGTAAAACTACTCATTTCACTGACATTTAATTTTTTTAAATCAACCATTTTAACTTTATCCCTGCTCTGATCATTGTTAATCCATTTCTCTCACTAGTTTCAGGTTTACTATATTTTCCCCTGGCTCTCTTTCTCTCCCCTTTGAGTTTCTTGAGACAGGGTCCCCTTATGTGATCCAGGTGAAATTTGAACTCAGCCTGTAGTACAGGCTGACCTCAATCCTCCTGCCTCAGCTTCCCAAGTTGTTGGGAGCCATTGAAACTGGAAGTTGAACACAAGTGCGGGGCTGCTGCACGGCAGGGGCAAGATAAGGTCACAGCTGAGGACACCTGGCTCCAAGTCCAATTAATTAAATAAAGACTGTAGCTGCAGGCATCTCACTCCTGTAGCGAAATGCAACACGGAGATCTTCTCATAAGATAGGTCTCCTAAATTAGACACAATCTGTTACTTGGAAAAGTCCTTGAACCACTCCCAAGGTCTATTCAGTTTCCTGCCTTTTCCACTTTAACCCCCTCCTTGCCTGAAAACTAAAATAAATATGGGCCACCCAGAAACATCCCCTATTTTAGCCACCAGAGTCCCCGAACTCTGCAGAATGTTTTGATCCTCCTGGAGCCCTAAAATCTTACCACTTATCTCATTTATTTTAACCTTTGCCGTACACTCGTTTGGGAGGTTGGGGATCTAGGCCGGGTCCCCGATAACTGGCACCTGGAACAGGGACCTGAAATCCTTGGACTAGGAGTTTTAGCCTGAACAAGTAAATCTGCCTAGAGTGGAAAGTGTGGATACAGAGAAGGCCTCTGCAGGCTGGAAACTTCACCAGGGACACCTGGAGAAGAGAGGGAAGAACAAGGGTGAGTCTTCCTGCTGTGAACAAGCTGTTTTATCCGGGAGTAAAAATAGGGCAAAGGTCTGCAGCTGAGGAGCAAAGGTACATACAGCTGCTCCAAGGTCTGCTTAAATGCTCAGGGGCTCATGTGCCAAGGAAAGACCTAGCAAAAATGTTGAAAGAGGTAACTAAATATAATCCATGGTTTCCTCAGACAGGCATTATAGATATTGATAATTAGAAAAGAGTTGGAAAAAATCTTTAAAAGGCACGTAGAGCAAGAAAAATCATTTCCCTGAGACATTCTCAACTTGGAATCTGATTCCTTCAGTTCTGAGTCCATTTACTGTGGGACTCTTACAAAATGTTTTGGATACCTATTAATTGACATCTTATGATATCAAACATCTGGTACAAACATTCCTGTCTCCTACTCGATTCCTTCATTTTGATGTAAAGCTAAAAACTCTTGTTTCAGAGCAGGCTCAGAAACAAAATGGGTCCCAGTCCACGTCCAGCAATAAATGAGGAAATGCTTTCTGGGACAGGAATATATATTCCACTTGGGGAACAGATTCATCGTCCTGATGAGCTATATTTGCAATTGGCAAATTTAATAATGTATATTCAAGCTTGTCAAGACATTGGAACTGAATTATGTAAGACAACTACGATGGCTCAGGCTATGGCTGGTGTTGCAAAAGCAAAAGGGAATAATGTAAAATGTTTTAACTGTGGAAAAATGGGACATATTAGAAAAAATTGCAGAGCTCTTGCCAGATTTAATAGGGCAGATGCTGCAGCTTGCAGAGTACTCTCATTGGAGGTGACCAGCCCACCCCAATTCCCACAGGCATCTGGCATCCCCCACCTGAAGGAACAGTTGGTCTTGTACTGGGAAAGGAATAACCATTGTGCCTAGTGTGATCGATGATGATTGTCGAGATGAGACACAAGTTCTTGCATGTGCTATGGATCTCTGGGTTTTTGAACAGGGAGATTATGTGGCACAGTTGGTTTTGTTACCTATAGATAAACCTTCCTTCTTAAGTTATGGATAGCTCAAGAGGGAGCAAGACCCTCAGAGCAAGACTACAAAAGGAGAGATTTATTTTACACAGGAGTGACTAAAAACAGGCCTATGTGTTTTATCAAGATTAACGGAAAGTGCTTTGAAGGTCTGATAGACACTGGCATGGATGTGTCTGTAATTACATCAGAACAATGGCCCACCACATGGCCAACACAAGGGGCTCCTACATCTCTTATCGGGCTGGGAACTTCTCAACATGTGTTATGAAGTGCCTCACTCCTGCCTTATGAGGGGCCAGACCAACAAAAGGGTTTCTTCTTACCATACGTGGCACCTATTCCAGTTAACTTGTGGGGAAGAGATTTGTTACAAAAATGGAAATTAGTGCTGACTAGTGATTCTGATTTTAAAACTAAACAAACAAGTTCCAGCGTGGAAACTAAACAAATAGACTCAGATCCTAAGATTAAACAAATGATGGCTAAGATGGGATATCAAAAAGACAGGGGACTAGGAAAAACCTTACAGGGAGTCAAAGATCATATTAGAATTATACCTAAAAATGACAGGCAAGATACAGGATATCAGCAGGTTTTTTGACAAGGGCCATTGATGCTTCTCCCCCCACAGTAGCTAGCAGGGAAAAGGTTCACATTTGTGCTTTATATATGTTGATTGAGAGTAAATAGCCTTTTTATTTTCTGTGTGCCTAGAAGACTGATGTGCATTTACTAACATATAAAATGTGATTGCTAGATGATAATTAATAAGTCTAACCTGTGAGCTTCAAAGATACAGAAATTTAAGTAAAGCATAGCACGCCACCCCACCTCCAGGCAGGAAGACAGGAGCCACAGCCCGAGGTGGAAACCACGGATGGCAAAGGAGAGGCCAAAGCCTCTAAATACAAAATGCAGTTTCTCTTTTCCTCTGTATCTTACCACAAAAATTCCTTAAAATCCTCAGGTCTAAAAATGGTTAAACGTGCTCACAATTCAAATTTCAAAAAACAAAATGGGGAGTTCACCTCATAATAGATTTCACTTGGCAGCATATACCATTTAAAATCTTTAAATTCTAATAAAGACGAAACTACCACAACAGAAAGATAAGGCAATCAAATAAAGGCTAAGAAGAGTTCCTTGGAAAGATCTTCATACTGGACAATCAAAGCACCCAGGTCAGTGCTAATCTGGGGTTGAGGGTATGCTTATGTTTTTCCAGGAAATGCTAAATGGCCTATCTGGGTGCCAATGTGTGCTGTCCGGCCGCATCATGGACCTAAACCCAGAGAAGGAGTTGGTACCACCTCTCAGAAAGTGGATTCTCAGTCCTATGACAGGGATGCCTTGGAGACCACGCCACAACAGATTTAAAAGGATGAAGCTAGAGCCAGCCTTAATTGACCCAGGATGCCCAGGAGATGGTAATCAAAAATGAAACCAAAGGTCTAAATAGGTGATAATAATCTATGGAGATAACCAAACTGAAAGTTTAATGAAAGTAGGGGACACAAAAGTTACTAGCATTCTTAAGCTAAAATACAAAAATACATGCTAATTATAGATAAGATTTTGTCCTTTCCAAAACTCTTTTTTTTTTTTTTTGTGGCACCAGGGATCAAACCCACAACCTCACACCTGCTAGACAGGTGCTTAAGCCACTGAGCCAAACTCCCAGCCCTAGGCTTTTGAGGCAGGGTAGCACTATGTAGCTCAGGCCAGCCTTGTACTTGCGTTGTAGCCCAAGCTGGCCTCGAACTCACAACGCTCCCAAGTGCTGGGATTAAAGACGCTTCCAAAATTCTTTTTACAAGAGCTCTCTGCTAATTGACCTACAACAATTCTGACTAGTCAATTTATAGTTACAAATTCTAAATTTGTAAAAACTTATTGTAATTCAATTTGGTTAAAAATATATTTGAGCGCACTCTGATTTTGTAAGATGTTTGTTAGTCTGTCTGTGTATCTGTTGTCTGTTTGTCCAGTCTGTTTGTAAACAGTTGTTTGGAGTCGCTGAGCTGTTGATCATTCACACGTGTGGAGCGGATGCACAAGTGCTCACACAGGAGTGCCCCAGCAGCACGGAACACCTGAGAAATGCCCTGAGGGCATGGGGTGCTGGGGGTGAACAGGAGTTCCAATGCTGAGAACACAGGGTGTAAGGAGTGAGCTAGCTCAGCAAAGGGGCGTGATACAAGTATATAAATAGCCCCTGGGAACTTAAGAGAGTCCTCACAGACTCTGACAAGCTGCGTGCTTGTTTCTATGTCTGTTCTAATCTGTATAGATCATCTGTCCATGTTTGTCCATTTGTCTGCTCTGTAAACAGTTGTTCTTTTTATTTTGAGCTCAGCAATTTTTCTCTTTTTTCCTTTTTCTTTTGCATTTTTGAATCATTTGATCAAAGGTCTGTTTGGGTTATAGATTTACAAAGCATGCTTCCTCCTGGGTTGCCAGCTGGTCCAAATGATGCAAAGACTGGATATGTAAATGTAATATATATTGTTGTTTATTATGGACTTGAGAATCTCATCATTTAAAAAAATTAATAGGCTAAATGCTATGATTGGGCTTTTCATCAGTCATCAAAAAATAAATTAAAAGTAAATTAAAAAATAAACTATTTTATTAAGATGAGTAAACAAAATCCCTTGGGGTTGGGATTGTTGGGCAGGACTCCAATTGATAAGAAAGAAAGCAGCATTTTTAACCAGTTCTTATTTATTGATCAGAGGCCCCAATGATCTCAATAGCCTTATGGGGGACACCCCAACTACAGTTACAAAATATATTATTGTAATATGTTCATATTGGTCATCATCATCAAAAAATAATACAATAAGTTTATTGATTTAAAGATGCCTGTATGAAGGTTTCATATGACTATGACAGATTGTTATTAACCTCATGGTATATTAATGTAGTCATGCTTCCAGATATACAAGTCTTCCAAAATGCAAAACAGGGATTATATATGGTGACAGAATTTTTGTTTCAGATTCAGACCTCTGCCTCCAACAAATGCTTATGAGATGTACCTCCCATTGAAAGTCTACAAGTTAGGTAAAAGTTTTTATGTATTAGACAGGGATGATTGACTAAAAGGGGTATTTTATGTAAAAATGGAAATTTGGATTGTTACAAAAATGTCATAATTATCATGATACAATAATATGTATGGTTTTGATTTCTGATTTTCTGTGTAAAATATGTAACTGTTAACACTCTATAGGTATTCAAATGTTAAAATATCCATGAATAGTAGAAGATAAGTTTAATTTAATGTTGTAAGGTGTTTCATATTTAGATAAGACAGTAATGTTAAGCTTACTGCCTCTAATACGCTGTATTGTTATCAGTCTTTTCTTCTGGATGTTCAACAGCTGAGGTTTATATAACAAAAATTAGAGAAACAGATGGGCTAATAGGATAGCCAATATTTTGGCCCCAGCCCTTCAAGGTCAGTGAGGACCCAGGACATAAAAGAACCTCTGCTTGCATCGTCCACAGATACTCAGTGAGTCCCTGGTCTTCTGATCAAGAAGATTATGAGACCACAGAGGAAAGTGATCTTCAATGTATGGTGTGCCTAAGGACAGTCACCAGGAGAAAAAAAAAATCCCCCAAGCTTTCATGGAAAACAACTTGGTCAAGCAATGACTGTGACTCGTCCTGATGGTTGACATTTACTGAAGAGCCAAGAGGTGCCATGCATGGTTCCAAGGCAATTCCTGAGGAGACGTAACTGACCTTGATAGATAGTAAAAAACTGATTGTATTTAATATTGGTCTCATCTTAACTTGGTCTTGAACCTCCTGCAGAAAAGTATAACTTCAAAAAAGTAAAATACAATGCCATAGTAAAATGTTAGCTGTAAAAGAAGCTCAAATCACTAACACCTTCTGACAATCGCTGGCTACACTGGTAACTGATTATTATTATAGATTGATGGACTGGACAGGATTTAAATTGTGAGAGTTCTCCTAACACAGCTTCTCCAGCTTCAACTGACCACCCATCCCATGCAACAACTAAACAAAAGGGAGGAATATGTTGGGAGCCATTGGAACTGGAAATTGAATGCACGTGCAGGGCTGCTGCATGGCCGGGGCAAGATAAGATCACAGCTGAGGACACCTGGCTCCAAGTCCAATTAGCTAAATAAAAACTGTAGCCGAGGCATTTCACTCCTGTAGTGAAATGCAACATGGAGATCTTATACGATAGTTCTCCTAAATTAGACTTACTCTGTCACTTGGAAAAGTCCTTGAACCACTCCCAAGGTCTGTTCAGTTTCCTGCCTTTTCCACTCTAACTCCCTCCTTGCTTGAAAACTAAAATAAATATGGGCTACCCAGAGACATCCCCAGTCTTAGCCACCAGAGTCCCTGAACTCTGCAGAGTGTTTTGATCCTCCTGGAACTCTAAAATCATACCACTTATCTCATTTATTTAAGCCTTCACCATACACTCATTTGGGAGATTGGGGATCTAGGCCAGGTCCCCAATACCAAGTGCTGGAATTACAGGTATGCACCACCACACCCTGCTTTGCCTGTCTAGTTTCTTGAGTTGCATCATTAAATTGTGTATTTGAGCTCTGTGTTTTTTTTGCAGGGGTGGGGAATGTAGGTACTCATTGTTATAAAATTGTCTCAGTGCTCTTTTTTGTTGTATCCAATAAGTTGTGGTGTGATGCATTTCTACATCATTTGTTTCAAGATATTTTTAAAATTTCCCTTTTGATTTTGTCATTGACTCATTGGTTGTTAAGCATACAGTTTAATTACCACATATTTAGGCAATTTCTAAAGTTCTTGTAGATTTCTATTTTTACTGTATTGTGATTGGTGAAATATGTGCTCTGATTTGAATTTTTTAATCTGTTGAGACTTATTTTGTGGCCTAATGTGTGGTCCATCCTGGAGACTGTTCCAGGGGCTGAAAAGAATGTGTATTCTGCAGCATTAGAATTAAATGCTCTGTAAATGTTGGTAATGTCTATAGTATAGCACCAATATTTCTTTGTTGATTTTTGTGTCTTAATGAGCTGTTCACTGCTGAAAGTTGGGTGCTGAAGTCCATAACTGTTATTGCATTGGAGTTGATCTTTCCATTTAGGTTTGATAATGTTTTCCTCATGCAATTGGATATTCCAGCATTGGGGAGATACATATAATCTCTTAATCATTCACCATATAGTAACTTCCTTTAGCTTTTTTTCTTACGGCTTTCAATTTAAAGTCTATTTTATCTGATGTAAGTATAGCTACTTGTGCTTGCTTTTGATTTTTATTTGTGCAGCATTATCTTTTCCCAATCCTTCATTTTCAATCTATGCACGTCTTTCTCGTAGGAAGCTGTTATGGCTGTGTCTAGGTGTCCCCAAAGCCTCATGCAGTCATGGGTGGGGCTTTTTCAGAGGTGGCGGGATCTAGAGTGTGTGACGCTGGAATTGATTCATGATGCAATACTAGGGCCAAGGGCACTAGGATGAAGGGTGTGAGTGCTGCCCGCCCTGAATAGTCTGGACAAGATGAGCAGGGCAGAAGGCTGCTGTCAAGGCCCTTGTTGCTTTGGCTACCCTCTGCCCACCATGAACTATTCTCCTCTGCGATGCCATCCTGCCTGGAGCCAGCCAATCACTGACTGAAGCTTCTACAAAATGTGACCCAAGTAAACCTTTCCTCTTTTAACTCTGAGTGGCAACAACGAGAAAAGAAACTAAGACAGAGGCATATAATTGGTCCTGTTTTTTATTTTTTAAATCAATGCAGTCAATCTAAATATTTTAATTGGGGAGTTGATCTATTTATATTTAAAGGTTTACTGGTGTCATTTGTTAGTTTTTGGTAGTTGTTTTGTATACCTTCATTCCTTTCTCTCTTATTGTTCATCTTTGTGGTTTGGTGGATTATTTTCTCTTTTGTTTATCTGCTCTACTAATGAATACTGTGCTTTCATGATGGTAGCTGCCATCCTTTTGCTTCTAGATATAGGACTCGCTTAAGCATTTCTTGGAAGGCTGTTCTAGTGGTGAAGAATTTTCTCAGTTTTTATGTATTTTGTGAAGTCTTCATTTCTTATTTTACTTCTTAAAGATAGATTTGATGAGTATATAATTTTGGTTATCGTTATTTTTTTTTTCTTTCAGGACTTGGATATACCATCCCATTCTCTCATGGCCTGAAGGTTGCTGCTGAGAAATCTACTGTTATTCTAATGGGAATTCTCATATACGTGATTTGATGCTTTTCCCCTGCTTTTAGATTTCTCTCTTCACCTTGCACTTTTGAGAGTTTGACTATCATATACCTCAAAGTGGACTTTATTTTGTACAATCTAGTTGAAGTCCTTTGAACTGCCTGGATGTGGATTCCTGTATTTTAAGATTTGGAAAGTTTCCAAATATTATTTCTTTAAATAAATTGTAGTTTTTCTAAGACTTCTCCTCTGTCTTCGTCTTTCTGGAACACCCATTGTATAAAAGTTTGTTTATTCAATTATGTCTCAAAAGTCTCATAGGTTTTCTTCATTCTTTTAGTTTATCTTTTTTTTCCTTCTGTTTTTAGTCTGAGTGGGTTATTTCAAAAGACCTGTTTTTAAGCTCATAAATCCCACTGCTTGATCCAGTCTGTTGTTGAGTTTCTTGATTGTATTTTATTTATTGAGTTCTTTAGCTCCAAGATTCGTTCTGTGATCTCTATCTCATTTCTGAATTTCTTACTGAAATCAGGAGTTGTTTTTCTAATTTTATGGAACTGTCTACATTGTACTCTATTTCACTGAGCTTTCTTAAAATCACTAGTTTGAATTGTTTTTCAGGAAATTTCTTTGGTGTCTGTTGCTGGATAGTTATTTCTTCCTTTTAAGGCTTTGCGTTAGCTTGCTTTTTCATGTTTCATCTGTCCATGTCGCTATTCACTCGTCTGGCAGGTCATTCGTGTCTATCAATTTTACAGCATGGCTTTGTGTTAAGACTTTCTACTGGTGATGTGTTCTAGAATGTTCGTCAAGTTGGCTACACTGGCTCTGCTTTAGGTAGGTGCAGTGGCATGGTCGCCACGCAGCCTCCTCAGCCTCCTCAGCCATCATCTGCTGGTGATCTCAGCGGAGGCCCCAGGTCTGAGACTGCTGGTGACAGCTCTCTTAAGCAACGTGGGTCTGCAGGTGACTCTGGGCATAGTATATGAGGTTGTGGGATGGTCAGATGTCTCCAGAGGGTGCACAGGGTGAGCCACTCCGCTGGACCTGGGCAGATGCAGTGTGGCAGCTCTGTTGGTGGCAGTGGGGTGTGCCTCAGTATCTACGGGCCATTCGGGAGCAGGCTGTACCCCGGCTCAGGCACAGCCTCAGTGTCCAGTGCTGTGAGGCTCTCAGGGCAGGGCCACTCAGCTGCTTCCTGGGACTGAGGTGGATGGCTTGGACACCAGGCCATGCTGAGGATATTCCCCTCCTATCTGTTGTGTTATTTTTCTAATTTTTCTTTGGGACTTAAAATGGAACCCCCCCCTCTTTTTTTTGGTTTTACCACCTGCATAGGCTGCAAGGTACAAACACACACATGTGCATACACACATGCACGCGCACACACCCAACTGTCTCAGCCTCAGTGCGCTGATGTGACACACCAAGGACTTTTCCTTGAGACTGTTTTCTCCATTCTTCTTTCAGTTACCCATAGAAACTAAAAACCTGAAGCTCTGCATATATCAATGCAAAATCTGAAAAATGTCTTCTATGTGCCAGCTGGATTGTCATGTACAGGCATAGGAAGTAATTAGAAGAGCAATGCTAAACTAAAAGTCTTATCTAGCTCACATGCACAAACTTACGTTTAAAAAAGAATTGGAATATGATTGAACATTCCTTATTATTGGGCCCACTACTGGATTTTCTGAATATCCTCTCTGTCATTCGAGGGCGACCCTTCTGAACCTTGCATCCTGAAGACGAAATATTTGGCCAGCTGGTGCTTGCCAGGGACGGGGCTGTGGGTGGGTGCACCGTGACAGGTCCCGGGTGTGCTGCTCTCAGGAGGTTTGTGGATTCCCTGGTCCTCCACCGACGTCCACAGTGACAGCTTCCCAGCAAGCCATGTGGGACACTGCTCTGAGGCAGGCTAGTGTGACGAGTCCCCAAACAGAAGTAAGAATTTTTCATTATTGCGTTTGACACTTTTCTAGAATATGTGTCTGACACAAAATAGATCGAGTGCTTTATGTTTTCAGTAAGGACAGAAATGTATTATGACCTCCCAAGCCCACTATGGAAGATAATTCATGGCTTACGTTGGGGTCAGACTTCTTTATATCTTAGTGCAGCATGAAAACACTTAACTATTGAATGTCCAGTTACACCTTCTGTCTGTCCTTGCTGAAATATTAACTAGTTTCTCTGATTTAAAAAGTATAAACTCATTTTCATTCCTATATACTTCCTAAAATAAATGGACATTTGGGTTATAACTCCTCCATCATTCAGACACTGACAGAGAGTAAGAGAAAACTGGAGTGAAATCAGTATCCACGGAATGCTGTTATGGGTTGGGAAGCAGAGTTGGGGGTTGCAGCTACAGATTTGGGACAGTCAGCCTCTAAATTAATTTTACCTCTCTCTTCTGGATTTCTCCAGCAATTATTTCCAAGCCATCCAATTTTTGGGCTGAAGTAATTTGTACGGAATATGCAGGGAAAGCATATTTTATCTGTGCGTGCCTTGTCTGTTCAGCTGCCACCCGACTGCAGCAGATCTCTTTTGTACTCATACAAAACAAGGGTTGAGATATCAGTCTTCAGTTCCGTCTCTGATGCAGAGAGAAGGATGGCGTTAGGGGTTAGCGAGGCCAGGGTTCAAATCACAGCTGTGGTGGTTTAGATCCAGTGTGTCTCCCAAACTCTCAAGTGCTGGGAGGTAATGAACAGACTATGGGGGCGCCGCACCCCTCCATGGACTCATCCATAGACTCCATTGTTTGATGTACTGTTGGGAGGTGGAGGCTTTGGAACAGGAAGCCCCCGGGGCGTGGCCTAGTGAGCAGAGGCGGGGCTTGTGGAGGCGGGGCTGGTGAGAAGAGGCGGACCCCGGGGCGTGGCCTGGGAGGGGGCCTCTCTCTCTCTCTCTCTCTCTCTCTCTCTCTCTCTCTCTAGCTCTTCTCTCCCTGCTTGCTGGCTGCCGTGGTTTGGGCAGCTCTCCTCTCCTGTGTCGCTCCACCATGCCAGTTTCTCCTATGAGCTGCAGACCAGCTGTGGGCCGAGACTTCTGAAACCGTGAGCCAAAAATGAAGCTCTGCCTTTTAGGCTGTGGGTGTTGGGCACTGCACTCAGGATGGAAAAGTGACTAAGACGATAGCCTAGCATATGTCTGCTGTGTTCTTCTTCAGTTATCCCGTGTCTCTCGGGCGCCATTTCTTCACATTATACTGTGTGGAATAGTTGCTGTAGGCATTAAATAGGTTAATATGAGTGAAGCTCTGTCACTTGGAAAAATTTTAAAGGACTTTGGGAGACCTTTTCTGAATGAAAATCTTCATGAGCACAGCTTTATCTACACTCGAGTTTCTCACCCAGCGACCAGCCACTTCCAGGAATGGCAGACAAGGTAATTTGTGAGAACTCTCCCATCATGGATTTCCCAAGAAGCTGGGCACATATAAAATAAATAAATCACTATTTTAAAGCATCACACAAAGCTGGCTAGAAACCAGCTATAAATCAACCAGGCAGTAAAGCTCTTAGAAGCTTCTCACAGGGAATCTCTCCAGAACCTGCCAGGAACCAGCTAAAGACTGGCTGTCCCCAGACGATCAGACCCAGGGGTGGCTCCCATTTGCCCAGTCAAAGACCTTCAGACATCACAAGACCAGAACCCACCGTGTAGAACATGAGTCTCTGAAAAGGAATACGCAACCATGAAGAGCATGATGACAGACTGTGCCTGTGCAAAAGAGCCCTAGAACTCTCCCTCCTCACACCCTGCCACCATGCGGCTTTCTCCACTCCCTTCCAGTAGACCCCTCGCTGCCCCGTCAGGAGTCCACCACTCGCTCCTTGTCAGTGAGCCTGCAACAAAGCTCTGTCTTTTTACTCAAACCAGGACCAACATGGGAACTCAGCAACACCATAATTCAATCAATCAACCATCCAAAAGGTTAGAGATGTAGTTCAATGTGAAAGCCCTGGGTTTAATCCCCAGTACTGGGGAAGACTTTGCTAGGTTCACAAGAAAAAATATAATGACAATTAAAAACTCATTGGATAGGCTTGAGACCAGATTAGATACAACTAAAGAGAGAATAAGTGAACAGGAGATAGTTCACAAGTGTGTCCAAAATTCATCACAAAGAGACAAAAGACAAATACTGGTAAAAATGAGAGCGATAAATTATACAGTGCAAGCACTTAACATGTGCTCAATTAGAGCCTGAGAACCAGAAGAGGGAGAAGATGAACTTATTGAAAAGGTAAAGACTAGCACTCAGGAGGCTAAGGCAGGAGAATTGTTGCAAGTTCAAGACCAACCTGTGCTACAAAGTGTGCTCAGAGCCAGCCTGAACTGCATAGCAAGACCCTGTCTCAAAAAGACCAAAAAAAAAAAAAAAAGGTAAAGACTGACAAGTTCCAGAATATCCAAGAATAGAGTCAAGAAACCAAACCCATTCCCAGTGGACTAAAGCAAAGAAAATTCCCGAATGGGTACAGCCCAGTGAAACTTCTGGAGACTGGAAGTAGATCCACCTCCAAGAGGACTGAAAGGAGCATTCCTCCTGCCAGCAAACAGCGCTTCAAGCAGTGCTGACGGGGTGGGCACAGGCTCTCAGGGGATGTCTCTCCCAGTCATGGTGACTGATAATGTCTCCGATGCTGGGAGCACCTGCAGACCTGGCCTTCACCACCATGTTGGCGAAAATGGGCATTGTCAGGGGCCTGAGGAAATAATATGGTTAACTAAATCCCAAACCATCTTGGCCCAGTCCACTCTATCGAGATGTCCCCAGTCTCAGGGGCTCACAGGCGGGGTTGGGAGGTGTCAGGATCAGGAGCGTGTGATACAGTGGATTGGTCCACCAGTGAGTTTATAGCTGAAGGTGATGTCGAGAGGACGAACCTGGGGGAGGAGGCGGTCGCTTGGGTGTGGCCTGGAAGGGTCTCTGTCCCCCCAACCTTGATCTCTCTCTGCTTCCCGTTCACCATGCCACAGGCTGTTTCTCCTCTGCCAGGCCTCTCTGCCATGCTGCTGTGGGAGCCAATCATGGACTGAAACCTCTACAGACTGTGAGCCAAAGTAAACCTCTCCTCTTTAGAGGTGTGGACGCTGGGAATTGTGTCTCAGTGATGAGAAAGTGACTAAGACAAGTAGGAACATTGCGTGTGTTTCCAAGCAACTTTAAGAAAAATTTGGATATAATAACGTTAAAGAAAATTGGACAAGAAAGGGAAAAATAAAACATAGTTTTGTTTTCTTCTAACCTCTTTGCTGTGTCTGATTTTACATAATTATAAGAATAGGACTTATACCCACACTCACCCGCCACACCTGCTGCAGGTGCACAGGGCACGCAGCACATGTGGCACTGGAGGCCAGCTGTCCCCTTCTCTACTTAATGGGGTCAAGTTTGCATCAGGACAATGTCAGTTGCATATCAAAGTCATTTAGGTGCAGGACCTGAAGTTTTCTGCTGGGGATCCTGTGGCATAAATAAGCCCCATCAGCTCTGGGCGATCAGCTATGAATGAAGGCTCTGAATCTAAAAATGGGGCTCACAGGGCAGATTCCACAGGGCCAGATCTCAGTTCTTCCCTGCCCACTGCTGTGTTGGCCAAAGATTATCCCCTAGGTGTGGCGCATTCTCCGCTGTTGGAATAATGACTGAACTAATTGTGGACAGAGTGTCGGTGGCCGCAGCTCACCCTTCAGGGGCAGAATCCTGTTATCCTGAAAAAAATCCTGAGCAAAGCTTTTCCCAGACATCATCATGAGTCAGTAATGACTCAGCAGCCAGCACTGAAATCCCTCTGTCCTGCTGGGTGCTGAGTGCTCACGCAACAGCATACTGCGGAAAGACACCACCGCCCTGGACCGTGGCTGCCTGGCTCTCTCGTCACTGAATTGTGCAACACAAAAGACACCCAGCACGTGGGCCGCTTTCAGAGAGCTCGGGGTTGGCTGGTCCCAAGGGAGGGCTTCTGCACTCAGCACCTTGCATCTCCGTCTGGGTGCGATGCCAGGTGGGGTGGTTCGCTCTGTGGAAACCCATCCAGCCTCCCCTCGGCCTGGCCCTTTTGGGGTGGTCTGCGCCAGCTCACAGGAGCGTGCCCGCAGGAACTGCAGAGGCAGCGGCTGGTGCCCTTTGCTGAGCTGTGGGACGGGGCTGGAGGAAGGCAGAGGAGACACAGCCGGGCGGTGTGGCCAGGTGTGGGTCTGCTGTGTCTGCTCCCGTGGGGGCGGGGGTGCGGACAGCTGGGGCTGAGGACAGCTGGGCTGTGCAGTGATGGAGCGAGAGGAATTCCAGGACCCGTGCAGGCCTGTGCTGTGGGTCAGAGGCAAGAGGCACCTCGGCCTGGTGAACGAGCAGTGGCGACACTTCCCAGGATCAGGAGGAGGAAGCCAGTTACCTTTTCATCTTTATCCAAAGTCCTGTGGGGTCAGAGCTAACACACCCGCTCAGGGTGGAGGCCGCAGGCAGTGTGTGGGTCCCTAATGCCAGCTGTGCTAACTCAGCTCCACTGCACTGC
>RJWM01041681.1:0-14730 GCA_004363535.1 Dasyprocta punctata | reverse complement strand
ATTACTGTATAATCCAGCAATTATGCTTTTAGGAAAAACCCCAGGGAAATGAGACCTATGCCCAGGGAAAGACTTGAACATGAATGGGCACAGTGGGTGTGTTCCTAACAGCCAGAAAGCAAAGGCACAAATCCTCACCCGTGATACACACATCGAGCACCGGCACAGCGATGCTGGGAATTCGGACTCCAGGAGGTGGTGCCAAGCCCCTCCTCCCAGTGACAAGGTGCACACAGAGGAAAGCAGCACACATGGAATTTGGCACTTCCTGCGGTTTCAGGTGTCCACAGGGTCTTGGGACACACACTCTGTGCATAAGTGGGGCCCCAAGCCACAGCGAGCTGGTGGAAGAGTGGACGCACAGAGGAGTGGACAGAGCGGAGCTGAGCACAGAGCCTCAGGGCTATGCATACGGGCTGACCCTGGATGAAGGAACGGAGGCTGTGGAGGCTGCGGTGTCTTCAGCACACAGCAGCATAGTCTCAGAAACGTGGCTGAAACCCCAAACGTGGTAACATCAGCTGCCGAGCCACAGAGCTCGCACACATTACTGGTAGGGGTGCAGAGCAGCGCAGCCACTTTGGAGAACAGCTGGCCACTTCCTGCCAAGCCGAGGATGCTCACACCGTGCTGGCCAGCGATCACACTGCTTAGCATTTACCCAGGTGAGCTGAGAACTACGTCACACAAAAACTGCTCACACATGATTACAGTGACTTTATTCATCATCTCCAAAACTTTGAAGCAACCAAGATGTCCTTTGACTGGTGAATGCAACAACAATGATTCACTGGTAAATGAGCTGTCAAACCAAAAAAGCACATGGGAGAACCGCACATACATATCACTAAGTGAAAAAAGTCAGCCTGAGAAGGCTGTGCACTAAATGATCCCTGCTACATTATGTCAAAAAAGGCAAAACTATGATGTGTTAACTTTCTAGAGTTGTTTGTTGGTCAGCTTTCTGGTTGCTGGGACAAAACATCTGCTACCCTTAATTTAAAGGAGGACAGGCACATTTGGCTCATGGTTTCAGAGGGTTCAGTCCATGGTAAGCCGCTCCAGAGCAGGAACATCATGGCGGAAGGGCACAGTGGAGCAAAGATGCCCAGTTCACGGAGGTAGGGAAGCACAGCATGGTGGGGGGTATGGGGCCAAGGTGTCTCTCAAGCTAATCAAGCTGACGAAGATTAACCTTCACAGTTCATCCGTTTGTCGACGTCCAAACACATCTCACACCAGACTTAATCCCAAATGAGGACAATAACAAGCTCATAATTCTATCCTATGGGTAACCACCCAGATGACTCTCTTGACTCTCCTTGAAAAGAAGACCAACTGTCTCCATTTTGGATACACTTGGCCCTATCTCCAAGTATTGATAGGTAGACTATTTCTTTATCCCTTTAATTGGCTTTAAGCAATGTAAACTGGGTTAGCTGAAGAGCTGTTGTGTAATCTCTGAAGCAAGGCAACAGGTCAGTGTTCCCCCACCTAACAACTCCCCAAATCCGTGGTTGAGCCAGGCGGGATGGAGAGCTGTGCTCCACACTGTCAGCCAGGACCAAGCCTCGAGAAAGAGGCTATGACTTCTCAGGGCAAAAGGGATTATACATCAAAACTGAAACACAGATCCCAAAGTATTAGATACTACCTCAGCTGTATTATGCAGATTACTCTGCATTTTTTGCCCTCTGCATATTGCAGAGGTGATCTCAGACCTCCTACCTAGCCCAGTTCACGGTAGTCATGGCAGTCACGTATTTTCCACCACTCTCATTGTTGCTCATCCCTGAGCCATTCCCTTCATGGAGAATTAATAAAACCGGGGCTGGGCTGGGGGGGGGTCTTTGTTCTGGTGACCCACCATCTTGGCTGGACTCGGGGCCCCTTGTCTCCCCATAACTGCATATATGTCTTAATGTCTTTACTCTCACTGTGGGTTGCACTGGAAGTGGCAGATTGGAATTAACTCACTAGAATTTCAATAACTTCTTCTTGGGATTACAATTATAAACCTTCCTGGACAGTGATGAGGATGGGAAAGTGTTTTCTGTATTTGGCACTCAACATGGCCAGAACTCGTGATCTTCATGGCACATCGGCCACTTATCCAGGTGCTGGCACCCCACTGGACCTTGTGTGACAAGTTTTAAGGTAAGCACAGCACTTTCCTAATTATATTGCTCAGACATAAGTAGTAAAGACAAGTCTGTTCATCAATGTTAACAATGTGGCAATTGCATTCTTTATCTGCAGAAGAGAAAGACTTTGGTCTATTGCTTAAGAAGCTGTTAAAAGACGCAAATATTAATGTGCCATCTAAGCAAGTTTTTAGATTACTCCATGGGATTGCTACATTTTACCCTTCCTTTCCCAAAGCTGGTACACTCAATATCAGAGTTTGGGATGAAACAGGTAAGAGCTTTTATGTAGCTACAACCCAAAATAAAAATATCTACCTGCAAACCAGAGCCACATATAACCTAGTGAAATTAGTCCTCTCATCCTTACAATGTAACTTAGCTAAAAAGGCACACCAACAACAGGTTAATAAGATAATTGAAATGGAAAAAGACCCTGATGTAACCATAACAAAAAAATCAGATCAGCACAGTAGCATGCCACCGAATGGGCTGCAGGGGAAAAACAAAGTCTGTTTAAAAAGTACAGACAATCAAATGTACTCAGCTTTGTTCTCCACACCCAATTTGGAAGATAAAGCTTCCAAAGCTGCTGTGCTTCCCACAGCCCCTCTTCCCCCCACCCCATATCGCAGAGTCAGCTTGGTAACAACCCCCCTCCTTCCCCACCCTCAAAAAAGGCAAAGTACAGAGCTATGAGAATATGTGCACACCTAGAATGCTTTCCTGTCATTGATGAGAACCTAGAACACTCTCACATAGCTTTTAACTTTTTGCTCTTGGAAGAATTAAAACAACATTCTAGACAATGAAGTCTAGGCTCCCCATGTGCTGGACTGCTTAGATAATTTAATTCAAGGTTTTCAAATGGTGCCAGGTGCTATAACTCATCTTGCCCGCATGTGTCAATCAGGGCAATTCCTGTATTTTAAATCACATTTACAACCACTTATTTCAGAACAAGCTCAAAGTAATCAAGATAGCAGAGATAAAAACTTAAAAGCTATTCTCAGGAAATGCTATCTGGCATGGGCAGTTATGCTAATTTAAAGATTCAAGCCTGGTCCCCGCCCCTTCTTCTTATGCAGTGTAAAGATGGAAGGCACACCTAATAAATATTTTACTCAGATACTCCAGGGTCCCACAGAAACTTACACCCAGTTTGTAGCACAATTCCAAGAGGCTGTACCTAGGCAGTTTTCTCACAAAACTGCAGCTAAAATGCTTGCTTGCCAATTAGCGTATGAGAACGCCAATGATGAGTGTAAACAAGCGTTGGCCTCAGAAGTTCACACTAAAGATTTATCTGTGTGCCAAAATGTTGGATCCACCACTCATGCTTCGGCGCTCACGGCACAGGCTGTACCCCAAAACCTTGACAATAGATTCCATCTGATCGGATGTTTTACTTGTGGCAAGGAGGACACACCAGCTGACACTGCTAGCGCCTCTAAAGGCGCCAGTCCCCTGGCTACTCAAGCTGCGCCTGATCTGTGTCCGCACGAAAGGCTTACACTGGGAGAAACACTGTAAATCTGAGTTTCATAGACATGGCACATTCCATGGCACACTCCTGCAGAGAAACAAACCGCGTGCCCAAATGAAGGACCCCAAGTCAGTCAGTACTCTAATGATCCAGACCCAGGTAAACCAGTTATATCCAGTCCGAGGCAGACAAGCAACAGTCCCCCTGCTTCCCTGTTCCGTCGAAACAGTCAGAGTGCGCAATTAGGTGTACCAGGGGCTTCTCATATTCATTTGTTGGGGAGAGAAAAGCCAATTTTAACTTCCACTGAAATTTCCACTCCTGTCTTTAACCCCACATGTGACCGTGATAGAGATGAGCCTTTAAGCAAGGAACTTTATTTTTCCCAGGGTATTTCAGCTCATATACCTGCTTGTACTACTAATACGTTATATGGAAAAGCTCTTACTGGATTGGTGGATATGAGAACTGATGTCACTATATTAAACAGCCAATCATGGATGCCTGCTTGGTTGACTAGACCCACCCCCACAGCTTTGATAGACTTAGGCTCCCCTGTCTGTTTCACCAAGTACTGTGTCACTCCCTTATGCCAGCCAGGACAGGCAGGCGTTGTAGCACTGTTTACTGCACCCTTATTTAAACAACGTATCTGAAAATCAATTTATTGTGAAGGCCATGTTTCTATGCAGGAAAAGTTAAAGATTTTATTAGCACTGGTAAAAGAACAACAGCAATTGGGTCATCTCAAGCCTATATTATCACAACTATTTTTAAAACTGCTAAGGCCTTTATTAGGTAGAACAGCTCCATCCTTTACTGATCAGATTAGAACCTGTTCCAGTCTCCCAGGTTCATTGTCATTAGGTGATTATAATGCAGATGCTCTTATAAATCTGGTTTCCATTTTTAATAAATTAAGGCAATTCCATAAATTTTTTCATCATCTTTCTAAATTTCTACTAAAGGAATTTAAAACTACCACAACACAAGTTAGACAAATCGTGATGTCGGGTCATGTCTGTCAACTTATTCCTAGGCCTATTCCTCAACAGCGTTGCAGTCCCAACGGTGTCAGAACCAATCAGTCATGCCAAGTAAATATTAACCATGTAGCCTCTTTTAACAAACTTAAATATATCCATGCCTCTACAGATACCTTCCATGCTACCTGTCATTCAGGTAAACAAAGTCAACATGTCATACAGTATCGTGTATCAGCTTTTCCCAACTTATGGATGTCACATACAATAAAACCTGATATAGGTCCTGCTTACATGAGTAAACATTTTCAGAGTTTTCCTGATAACTGGAATATAAAGCAGTTATAGGGATACCCTATAATTCCCAAGGTTAATCGATAATCAAACACACTGATCTTAAACTACAAAATCAACAAGCTAAACAAAAGAAAGGGGGACCACAGGGTCAAAACTTTGCTATATATGTTTCAACTTTTCTAAATTCAGCTTGGCATGACCTCCAAACAGGTGTTTGGAATGGTCCATTATCACTTTTAAATTTGGGCCAAGGATATGCTTGTATTTCCCCAGGTAACTGGGACACTACGACCATCACAGCAGTTATGTGGCCAACCTCCAACCCACCTGCATGACACATCAAGCCCTCTATCAAGACCTCAAGCAGTGAACCTGACAGTACCGTCACTGTCCTCAGAAAGCCCACAGCAAGCCATTCGCGAGGCTCGCCACCTAGTGAACAGCCAGGGTTTGGTTCCATCACTTGAAAATCTTCTCCTTGCAATGCTTGCTCTCCTAGCTGTGGCAGTATGTATTCCTGTGGCTCAGGGAAAGGAGTATTGGGCCTGTATACCTAATCCACCCTTGCTCAGACCCCTTACATGGACAGACAAACCCCCAGAGATTTTCCATTGTATCGAAAGCAATAACCTCACTGTCCTGCCTGGCCCTCAAATTTTAATGCATTTACAAGAACAGGCTAAACTTCACATTACATCTCATTTTATATAGCTGCCTTTATTTGTGGCCCACCTACAGCAGAATTCTAGGTGACCAGATTTGGAAAGTATAACAGTCTAATGGACAATTTGCCTTATTAACCTTAAAATCTGTTCTCCTAGATGGCTACCTTGTAAGGAACTTTAAGCCCAGCATTGCCGTCTGTATCCCAGAGATTCATGCTCCTCATTTTGAGGAAGGTGATACAGGCCCCTGGCAGACTTGCAGGGATCCATACCTTGGCCGGGCTATGCACAAAGTTAATTATGCCTTCGTAGGCTGGTCCCCCAGAGGACTCCTGCTGGGGAGGGACTGAGATTGGCACAGCATTTTCTTTTCAGTTGTGCTATGCAGATTCCTGTCTCTGCATTTCTTGCCCTCTGCACATTGCAGAGGTGATCTCAGCTCTCCTACCTAGCCCAGCTCACGGTAGTCATGGCAGTTACGTATTTCCCACCACTCTCACTCATCCCTGAGCTACTCCCCTCATGGAGAATTAATAAAACCCTGGTTGGGTTCTGGGTATGGCCTTTGTTCCAGTGAACACCATCTTGGCTGGACTGAGGACTCCTTGGCTCCCCACAACTGTATATATGTCTCAGTATCTTTATTCTCACCATGGGTTGCACTGGAAGTAGTAGATTGGAAATAACTCACTAGACTTTCAATATCTTCTCCTTGGGATTACAATTATAAACCTTCCTGGACCTCAATGAGGATGGGAAAGAGTTCTCTATACTACCCAGCATGGTGTAACTTTCCTGTATAAAACTAAAGTGCATGAACTCCTTCCTCAAAGTCTCGATAGTCCCAGCATTGCTCAAAGCCAGCTGACCTCAAAGGTGGGAGATTTTCCTGATGGGCTGGGGTCACCTCCCAGCGCTAACAGGGCAGCGGGAAGGCCAGAGCGGGCTTCTGAGGAGCACTTGTCGGGCAACAAATGTGGATTCTCCCCTGGAGCCTGCAGCAAGGAACCTGGCCTGCTGACCCTGGTTCTGGGAGGCCAGACCTGCAGGACTTCCGGCCCAGCCATGTGTAAGCTATGTCTGTGGCAACCTGTTGACCAGCAGTAGAAAACAAACACAGCAAGCTTTCAGACTGTGGGGTCAGCCTTATGTTACTGTAACAGATACACGAAATATTCAACTTAAAAAGTGGGAAGGTTTATCTTGGCTCAGGAAGTTCAGGACGCAGGTTGCATTCTTTGGACCTGTGGCAGCCCAGGACATCATGGTGGGAACATGCCGTGGTGACTCACTGACCTCACAGCCAGAATCGAAAAGAAGGGAGAGACCAGGGCGACCTTCACACACTCACCTCCAGTGGCTTTAGGACTGCCCACGAGGCCTGGTTCCTGACAGTTCCTGCCTCCCAGGTGCTATGCTGGGGACAGAGTCTTCCACACAGGGCCTTTGGGGACACCCAGGGCCACACTCCAGGGCAGCACTCCCCACCCCGCCAAGTATATGTAGAGCTGTCCTGCCAGATACCAGCGCTGCCCTCTGGTCCCACGCCAAACCACTCAGCGGAGAAGGGAAGCCTTTTTGGAGACGGGGTCTTGCCCAGGCCGAGCTCAAACTTGTAATGCTCTTGCCTCAGCCTCCTAAAGGGCTGGTATTATAGTCATGACTAGAGAGGACAAAAGGGTACAAGCAGCATGGGGAAGAGGTGCCACGTGGCACTGTGCGATGCCAGTGACAGCAGAGACAGGTCGTAAGGTGGAAGACGTACATTACAGGTTCCTGAACAGAAAGCAGGATGCCAAGCACCTCAGACATCACTAAAGACAGATGCCACCCACAGGGCCCCGTCCACGTCCTGGGATGGTAATTAACAGGGCGGGGCCACCCACAGGGCCCCGTCCACTTCCTGGGATGGTAATTACCAGGGCGGGGCCTCCCACAAGGCTCCACCCATTTTCCTGGGATAACAACCAGGCCTAGACCTCCCAAGGGCTCCACCCACTTTCCAGGGATGGCAATTGCCAGGGCGGGGCCTCCCACAAGGCTCCACCCATTTTCCTGGGATAACCAGACCCAGGCCTCCCAAGGGCTCCGCCCACTTTCCAGGGATGGCAATTACCAGGGCGGGGCCTACCACAAGGCTCCACCCATTTTCCTGGGAAGGTAATTACCAGGGTAGGACCTCCCACAGGGCTCCGCCCACTTTCCAGGATGGTAATTACCAGGGCGGGGCCTCCCGCAGGGCTCTGCCCACTTCCTATTATGGTAATTAGCAGGGCATGGCCTCCCACAGGGCTCTGCCCACTTTCCTGGATGTTAATAACTGGGCAGAGCCTCCCACTGGGCTCCGCCCACTACCCTGGGATGTAAATGACCAGCACAGAGCCTCCAGCCTAGAAGGCTAATGCCTGGGGCAGAGTGCTGTATCTACCGGACATCCCAGCTTGCGTGTGAAGGACGAGCTGAGTCACTCCTTTGCAGTCAGTGCACAGCCGAACATCCAGGGTCCCTCTTCCATGGCAGTGAGTGGGGGTGCTTACTGCCCGTGATACAGTGGACCCTTTGGAGTAACGATCTGTTCACACACTGTGGCTGCCCAGAGGGTCTAGACCAGGGTTCCGCTACCTGGCCTGTGGCCTTGCTGCCTGTTTCTTTGTGAGCTATGAATGCTTTTTCCTTTTAAATGAATAAAACACCAAAAGGAAGACATTTCAGACATATGAAAACCGTAAAAAATTAAAATTTTAGTGCTTTTGAAGTATTACTGCTGTGGCCTCACTCACGGACTCACGGGTGGTCCTCTGGCTGCTTCTATGTCACACGCACTCCGATATTTCATATTTATTATCGGGAAGTACCACTATGTCAAAATAAGAAATCAGAAGTAGACTCGGGACCCCACATTTCGAGGCACAGTAGCGTGCATGCTGTTAGGAATTAGCTGGCAAAGCACCGCTGTAGGATGCAGTGACCTAGAGCCCTGAGAAAGCGCTCGATACGGACTGAGCAGTCATCACAATAATCCCAGCCCACAGAAGAGCAGTCACCACAAAGACGAGAAAACTTAAATGGCATACCTTATCTCGGCCAGAATCTCTTTACTGAACTAAATTTCCGGGTGGTTCATTAGTTAGCAAAGCAACAAAACCACGCGCCAGCCGGCGGTCACTTAATTAAACCATGCTGGAGGGCAGCGGCTGAAACAATGTGTCCAGCAAGAGGAAACGCCCGGCCCGTGTCCCAAGCAGAAGTGACCCGGGTCTGTGACAAGGAACCCGGGACCGGAAGTCGACAACGGAGCAAGAGGAGGGATGTGGCGTGGGTTTGGCGGGGGAGACTGGGCCCCTGTGAGCGGCCTCCGTGGAACAGCACCGTGGGACGTTTGCAAAGAACGAAGGAAAGACTGGTTCAGTGCAGCCTGGAGTGCATCTGCCGTTGCCGTGGGCGGGGCAGACACGGCACAGCCCAGGCCTCCCGGGCAAGCTCGCGCGGCCTCAAACCCCGCAGCGCCGGCGGGTGCTCTGCAGGCTGCCCTGCGCCTGCCCTGAGCCGCTGACCGAGGAGCGGCAGGAGCTTTGTTCACTTCTGCGGTTCTGCTCGGCTCCATTAGCGCTGGGCAGGGGCAGGCGCGGGGCCCGCGGGTGTCCCCGACGGCTCCTCCAGGGCCGGGCAGCGTGCGCTGCGGGGAGGGTCTGTGGGCCGAGATGGAAATCTACTCTGGAAGCGAGGAACTTTTTACAGCCTTACTGAGCACTGAACTGCTTTGAGAATTTCCTTCTGCTGAACGCTTGTTTCTCAAGTAATTCAGTCTAATATCATAAGAGAAAATGGCACTTCAAATCAACTCATCAGCTGCTATCAAGTCATTTCAAGGACACTAACATTTGAATTGTAAGGTCACAACACTGCTTTATAGAATTCCTGTGCTGCCAAAAGTTAAAACAGGAGGAGCTTCCTTTCCATACGTGGCTGCAGGAGCGACATTCTCCAGGCTCAAAGGATGATTCCAGGAGCAGCATTCTTCAGACCCTGACACAAATGCCAAGGAAATTTCCAAATTTGGAAATGCATTTAACCGAGCAGTTCAGGAGACCCACCCTGCAGCTTCCCAGGGCAGAGCTGGCCCTGTAGATGCAACCACAAGTGCAAAGCTATCAGACTGGGCCTGAGGACAGCGACACAGGGCAGACCCAAGTCCATTTTCTCGAGGTGCCTCTGAAGGGTCGGGGTCTCTCACAGCAGACACACTGGTCACCTGTCCATCTGACAGATGCCACTGAGTGGCTGCTAATAACTGCTCCCGGAGAATAGCCTCCAACCCTGGCTGACGTGGTGACACGTGGATTAGCGTGTGTGACAAATGCCCGTGGGATCTTGTCCCTGGGCCAGGTGGCATTGAAGATCCTGGTTTCAGAGACAGAAGGTCTGAGTCCCCACCACGGCAGCGCCCTGTCCAGCGCGTGCTGGAGACCGTGAGTGGACGAGACCCCTTCGAGGGAGGCGCCTGCAGCTGTGTGAGGAGCGGGGCGTGCGGGTGGTGGTCCCGGAGCCCGGGGAGGAGTGGGCTGGGACGGAGCCGTGCGGCGCCCAGCAGCAATGGGGTGGAGGAGGAGGAGCAGCACCGTCATGATCAGGAGGACCAGGCAGTGGGGAGAAGGCTTTTGTGGGCCAAGGGCTGGGCCAGGAGCAAGGCAGGAGATGAGGCTGTGGGCCGGGCTATACTGCCTTCTCTGCCTTTGTAGGGGACCTGGATTTTTAATACAAGTAATGATGAGGGATCCAAAAAGACTGATTTAGAATTCTATAAAGTCAGCCGGGCGTGGTGGCGCACACCTTTAATCCCAGCACTCGGGAGGCTGAGGCAGGAGGATCTTTGTGAGTTCGAGACCAGCCTGGGCAACAAAGTGAGTTCAAGGCCAGCCTGAACTGCATAGTGAGACCCTGTCTCAAAAAATAGGGCCGAGGACTTAGCTCAGTGGTGCAAGTGCCTGCCTGGCAGGTGTGAGGTTGTGAGTTCAATCCCCCGTATCACAAAAAAAAAAAAAAAAAAAAAAAAAAAAAAGTAGAATTCGATGAAGTGCTAGAGAAACATAATGATGAAAATGAGTGAAATGCAGATTTACTGAGGGTATTAAAAACCCAACCAGATGGAAACAAAGTTTTGTAAATAAGGAGGGGAAGGGATTGGGGGGAAGAAAAAGAGAAATCAAGATAAATCATGTACGGACACAAATTCCCTATGATGAATGTGATCATTACATATACCTAAACTGTACCAATAAACTTAAAAAAACCCAACTGGAAGACGCTGCCTCAGTGTCTAACGTGCTGTCTAAACAAATCCCCAAAGGCAGCGTAAATACTTATGGCAAAGAAAAGAAAGGCCGACGTTGGACAGCTCAGACACACGGACGAAGGGATTCCGCTCGGCAGCTTTCCTGCTCTCCCCAGAGGTTCTGCACCGCAGCCGGAAACAGGAACAGGAAAGGGAAAGAGCCAAGCGCGTGCGCCCGCGCCTGATGCCCACGGAGACCGTGCAGGACGGCTCCTGCCACGCGCGGGCAGGCAGGGGGCGCCCCGTGGATTTCAGCCGCATGGAACGCCAACCCCGAGCCGAGCTACACAGTGCGCCACCCTCCTCCCAGAGCCGCTCTGCTCTCAGCAGCAAGCCACCCTGTAAAAACTGTCCGCTTATTTTGTTACACCTTGTATTACTATATTTTGGATTTTACTAATAGTTATGTGGAATTTGTTCTGTCTCTTGTGACGCTAGTTACTACACAGTAACATCCTCGGCTTTACCCCTTGGCCTGTGAAACCCGAACCACTCCCTCTGTGGACGCTGTCTGCCAACATCTGACGTGGACTCAGCTTGCTGCTGAAGCGCAGTTCACAGCGCCAGGGTGGTGCGGTGCGATGCTATATTGAGAGAGGCCTGCGACACGGCCGTGAGAGGTTTAGCCCTGGGATAGGAGGGCGGTTCCACATATGCAAATCACCGGGACGTACTGCACTAGGACAGCAAAGGCTGAAAGCCACCAGATCTTCTCAACAGATAAAGAAAAGCATTTGGCGACAAATTCAAAATCCTTTCCCGATGATGAGCTCTTAATGAATTAGGCACAGAAGGAATTTACTGCAATAATTAGGGCCATATAGGAAAATCCTGCCGCAAACATCATATTCTGATGGAACTGGTGAAAAACTGAAAGCTTCTTTCTAAGATCAGGAACAAGGCCGGGCACCCGCTCTCACCAGTCCTGCTCCTCTGGAACAGAAGTCCCAGAAGTCCTCAGTGAGGGGAATTAGGTCAGAAAAGAAATGGGAGACATCCGGATCGGAAAGGAAGAAGTAAAATGATCTGTCTGTAGACAGAATGATCTTACGTGTAGAGAACCCTAAGGATTCCACCAAAAATGGTTGAATTAATAAATTAAGTAAAGTTACAGGATACCCAATTAATGTGCACTTAAGCCACTTGAATTTTGTACATAAGGAACCATCCAAAAATGAAAATTTTAAAGTATCAAAAATAACAAGTAGATCAAAATGGTGGAGCAGTAAGCAGCACAGAAAATAGCCTCTCAGAGAGTCCCTGTCCAGACGCTGGAAGACAGCATCATGAGAAAGACAAGGAGCGAAGAGGGTTCACTGGACCCAGGGAGAATGTGAAGTGCAAACTGAAGTTGACAGAGAGTGAAAAGAAAAACTTCAACAAAGAAGAAGGTGGTAGCTGTTGTAACGCGTGAACCCCCTTGCTGCCTGAGAGTACCCCCTTGTCCTGCTCCTGTAAAGACGTAATGCCCTGATACACACAAGTTGTACCTTCCCAAGCACCATGTGCCTGAGAGTACTCCCCTTGTCCTCCTCTTGTAAGGACGCGATGCCCCGATTAACACGAGTTGTACTTTCCCAAGCACCGTGTTTCTGTTCTGTATTGCGCCACTCCCCCGAAACCTAGCCAGGTGTAAACCCCCCAACGAAACCATCCCCCACCCCAGGTGTTTGCGGTTTTACTGCTTAAAAGCGGTTTGTTTCCTCAGCTCGGGGTGCAGTCTTTCCTATGTAAATGGGAATGCTGCGTCGCCAGGCCTGTGCTAATAAAGAGCTCTAATTTTTCCAATTGGCCTTTAAATTGGAATTTTTGTTGGGGGGCAGAGTGTTGGATACATCAGTAGCCAGCGGTGCCTTCTCCCTGAGGTGGAACTCACTGCCCAAGAGAAGGTGTTCGAACCTAGGGATGCCCGGTGATGGTGACGGTGACAACTGGTGACCCCAGAGGGATCTGCAGAAAGATGCAGTGGTGGAGGGGAGCGGTGGACGTAGAGGGCTGCACTGGCTGGCGGTGAGTGCAGAGGATTCAGTCTTCCTGCAGGTGACAGTGATTAGCAGGGAGCCATCTTGGAGATGGGGCAGCTGAACTGAGAACCCAGAACTGCTGCCAGCTCCATCTAGCAGCTCCCAGCTGGGCACAGACCAGTGGAAATTCCTTGGACCATGGCAAGCCCAGTGAGTCTGGTCTGGGGGCAGATTAGCATGATTTGGGACTCTACCTCCACAGGTTGTCTACTAGTGAAACCAGGGAGAATCCTGGAAGTGGACTTTCTTTTTCTTTTCTTTTTTTCCTACAGTGTTTTTATATGAGCGTGAACATGGTTCTTAGTGTTCTTGTGGTGTGGCTCTGTTCTGTTCTTCCTTTTATCATTTCCGTCTCTTTTCCTTCAGTCTTCTGCACCAGTTTCCCAAAGTTGGCACGACCTCCCTTTGTCCTCCAACCTTACTTCTAACCTCTTTCTCTTCTTCCAATTCTCTATTTTCTCCTTAATCCATTTTAAATTCTAACCACCAAGGGCAAAATTGACACACTAAGGACTTATATACTGCAAATAATTTTCTGATTTGTTTTACATTTTGGTGTATAATCACAAATCTAGTTCATATGGTTAAAAGTTTCAAATTAAGGGTTAGTTCAGTTTGTCATTTTCTAGGCTGTTTGATACTATTGGTACCACTATAGCCAAAATTGACATGATTGTTCTAAGCAACTGTTGGTCTTGGTATTCCTTGACTGAGATTGACTAAGGGTCATAGAAAATACTATGGCACAGTGCCGAAGAGCCAGGGACTGGGCCAAACAAGCAACGATTTCTCATCTCAGCTGAAGAGGTCAGATCTTCCAACAGATTCAAAACCCAAAAACTAGCTGTCTTGGTTTCTTTTTATTTGTTGCTGAAACAAAATACCTGCTGCCCAAAATTAGGGAAGGAAAGGTTTATTTCTTACATTTTCTTGGGAGTTTAAGTCCATACTCAGTTGGCTCCAAGGCAGCATGGCATGGTGGGGTTGCCAAACAGCAAGGCACACAGACCCAGCAAGAAAGGGCAAGAGACAGAAGACATGTGGTCCTCCTGCCCTTACTCTGTATGTTGGCTCCACCCCTGGGTGGGTACAGCACTCACATCACCAATCCCAGCGCTAGACAACAAACTAATCACAAACGCCAGATTTAGCCCCATCCAAATTACGAGTCCTTGAGGGGACACAGGATTCAACCAATACACCAGCTATGCCTGGAAGATACCTCAGAGAAGTAGTCATCACCTAAGGGTCCTAAATACTAGCAATAAAGCAACCTACCACAGGCGACTTACAAGCATCACCCCAGGAATTAAACTAAAAAAAGAGAAAATAAAATGAGAAGACACTTAAGCAAAATACAACCCCAGACATCCAGTTCACCCAAGGCAAATTCAGTAGGCAATAAGATGGAACAATCCAAAAGCCCCCCACCAGGCCTTTCTGAAGTGGTAACAGCAAAAAAACTGAGGCTCTTGAAAAAATGAAATCAGAAATAATCTCTCAGATAACTACAGAGATACCAAAATACACACCATGCTTAACAACATTAGCACAGACACAGACAAAAAATATACAAGCTTAAGAAAATTATGGAAGTTCAGCATAGGAAAGAAATGGAATCCATAAAGCAGACTCAAGCAGATATCCAGGAGAATAAAAACTCCATTGAAAGTATTTGAAGCAGATTAGGCCAATGTGAGGACAGGAGCTCAGATAATGAAGACAGGCTTGCAGTTAGCAACCAGGGAAAGAAAGATTTCTCAGAAATAGCAAGGGACCATGAGAAATCAATCCAGCAG
>RJWM01041680.1:0-14722 GCA_004363535.1 Dasyprocta punctata | reverse complement strand
GAGGGATGGATGAGGAGGACGAGGAGAGGAAAGGAAATGAAGTGAAGAGAAGGAAAGGAAAGAAGAGGGGAGGAGAAAGAGGGGGAGGGGAGGGAAGGGGAGGATAAAGAGGAGGGAGTAGCAGAAGGGGAAGGAGAAAAGCAAAGGGAAAGGGAAGGAAGGAAAAGGAAAGGAATGGGAAAAGGGGAAAGGCAGAAGGGGAAAGGAGGAGGTGAAGGGGAAGGGAAAGAAAGGGAAGGGGGAAGAGGAGGGGGAGGTAAAAAGGAGAAAAGGGAGAAGGGGAAGGAAAGGAAAGGAGAGGAGAAGCAGAAATGAAATATTAGCACCTGTCAAAAAAAATTTATCTTTTCCACAAATAGTAATACACAATTTTTACCATCTGTGTAGGTAACCTTAACTTGCTACAACTTCTAGAAACATAATTTGGATTTAGCTCTTCTTTCGTAAACTAGTGAGCTTTGGAATATAATACCTGATATATAGCCTTTGAAAATTAAAGCTCTAAGATCTGCTTCTTTCTGTCAGTTTACATGTACATAAGTATGCACTATAAGTACGTGTAATATTTTTCTACCTCCAGGTGGTGTTGTCAAAATTACTTCATAAAATTACACTAATTTGTTTAAAGAAAAAAATATTTATGTAAGTGACATATTTCTTAAACTTGTAGAAAGGTAGAGAGTAATCCAAAATATTTCGTAGCTATTTAAGTTTATAGAATTGAGTTTGACCTAAGAACAAGTGTGCAAATGAAAGTTCAGTGCCCATTTCTTTGTACATATCAAGCATAATAATGAAACAAAAATGCTCATATATATATTTAAGTTTATATATGTATTTAGATTATTGCTTTCATCACGACCTCCAAATAACCCCGGGTTATAAAATTAGACTATTTGTATTAGACACTTACATTTGCAAAGCACCAGATATTTCATTTTTCTAAAATTATGAATTCATCAGTAGTCAACAGTCTGTTCATTATCAGAGAGATTAATTTATGGCTTATAGTCTTTATCATCACAACTACTTTGTTCCATCAAAATTTGTCATGCAGTAATATTTGAAGATTTTCATTCAAGATATTTTTATTTGTCTAAATGTTTCTTGCCATGCAATAAAAACTATCTACATTCAATCATTAGACAAGGAGTGAATAGAATCTAGAATTTAAAAAACACACACATACACATACGTATTTATTGCGATACATAGATATTTCACTTGCACTAATTTTCCAAAGTTTTAACCAAACTGTAGTTTAGATTATTGGAGATATTTAATGAGAATAAACTCAGAATTAGGGAGTGGTACAAGATCATCAGGGGAGGAGGCCATGCCAATCTTAATTCAGAATATTGAGAAAAACTAAAATAGCAGAAGACTTATTCTGTGTTTTTCCAGTTGAAAGTCTGTGAGGACACTATTATAAATCAAATCAGGAAAGCCACAGATTAAATCTTGCATTTGAATGAATGTATAACCAAAAGAATCCAAGTTTTAAAAGAGAAAAGAATTCATATGTAAATAATAGAGAGTGCTACAAATGGCAAAATTTGATACATCACTATATAGCAATTTATCGAGTACCTCCCATACTATTTGGAAATGAAACAATGTTCATGCTATATGGAACTTATTTCAGAGAGAGCTCAGAGACAGGGTTGAGAGTTTTCAAACATTATAAAAAACAATTGTGAGCCGGGCGTGGTGGCACAGGCCTTTAATCCCAGCACTCGGAGGCTGAGGTAAGCGGGGCATTGTGAGTTCCAGACTCGCTTGGGCTACAAGGCGGGCGCGAGCGCAAGGCCTACCTGAGCTGCATAGTGCGACCCTGCCTCGAAAAACCAGGGCTGAGAGTTTGGCTCAGTGGCTTAAGCACCTGCCCGGCAGCCTCAAGGTTGTGATTTCAATTCCTGGTGCCACAAAAAAAAAAAAAAAAAAAAAAAAAAAAAAAAAAAAAAATTGTAGGGCTGTGGATGCAGTTTAGCAGCATAGCACCTGTCTGGCAAGTGCAAGACCCTGCGTTTGATTCCAGATACAAACAAAAAAATAAAATTGTTATTTAAAAACGAAGTTAAATTTTTGTTTATCTGAGTAGTTAATGCATATTTGTATTGTAATTTGAGAATACCTTTTTATTTTTGAATTCTTAAGTAAAATACAGTCATCTAATACCTAAAAATATTTTAAATTTTAGAGAATGAACAGAAATTTTGAATAGAAAAAAACATATTTTTAGCCAGGCGTGGTGGCGCACGCCTTTAATCCCAGCACTCAGGAGGCTGAGGTAGGCGGAGCGTTGTGAGTTCGAGGCCGGCTTGGGCTACAACGCCAGCGCAAGACCGACCTGAGCTACATAGTGCGACTCTGCCTCAAAAAAACCAGGGCCGGGAGTTTGGCTCAGTACCTTAGGTGCCTACCCTGGCAGGCGCAAGGTTGTGAGTTCAATCCCTGGTGCCGCAAAAGAAAAAAAAAAACATATTTTTAAGAAAAATCATTAATACCAGATTCTTTTGTTCAAAACCACCATTTTGTAATTGACAGTATGTGTTTTTCAAATCATGTGTACTGCTGTCAGCATTGTCTGTAGTTCATATTCTGTTAAAACTTAGGAAGCATTGTTATATGTTTTAGGTAGAAAAACAGAATAGATATAGTTAGAATAGGCATAGTTTTATTACCTTAGCACTACTTCTTCTATAATAGACTGATTAAACATTTATATTTCATTGGTAATTATTATAATGGTTGGCACTTAGTAAATGAACACTGTACATTTTAAAATATATTCATGGACTAAAGGTAGTCAGATACTTTGATACTTTGTAATGCTGTTACTTGCTGGTTTTTGTGCTTGTGTGTATTTGCCTACTTCTTTTAAACTTAGGTTTCCCAAAGAAATAGAAAAACAGGAAATTATCATCGTTCCACAGAAAAAAAGAAATATCTGATCACTACCACTGTACTCATGTGGTAATAGAATTGGATGCCCTCACCTATTGAAAAAGAAAAAGTGAAAACATTAGACTCCACAGAGGACCTCAGAAACAGAAGAGGGACACCATGAGAAGGTGGAAGAAATAGCAAACCCGCATTTTCCTCTATTTTGCAACTCTGCCCAAGGCTAGCTTTATTTTCTGGTTATGATTTATAACTGTGGGAGATCCCTGAGCACTCCCATGATTTCACATTATCATCTTTTGCTTTCAGGAAATATTTAAGTACATTTGTACAGCTGACATTGACACAAAGTTTTGTTTAGCATGGAAATATTCCAAGGATTTCAGTTCATACTTGGGAGATTACTTGTCACCTAATGGTATTGTACATGACACTTTGTGAAGAAATTTATAATATTTACCCATTTAGAAATCTGTATGAAACAATAAGTGCTGGAGGAAGGTGAAGGCATGTAACAGTGCTTTGGTCTCCCTTTCCCGCTTTCAAATTAGTAGACATGTACCCTCACTCTCTCCTCCACACAGGGGATCACTGCTCAGTGCCTCCACTGTCACCTCTATGCTGTTATCAAAGATTCAACCCTGTCATAGACAGAGCCAAGACAAGAAGTGCATGTTCCAACTAGCAGTAATTTCTCTCCCATCTATCTCCACAAATAATACTCCCGTTAAGTGCAGCCTTAGTATCAAGGAAAAAATACTCATTATAAAATAAAGAATGCCTCGAGCAAATCACACCTAAATGGAAGAATGTTTTGAAAGGAGGTGTCTATGGAGGTTTGCTTTATATTCATTAATAGATGATAGTACATGAGAAGCAAACAAAACTTGTAACCTCAGCACGAGCTAGCTGGGCCATTACTCCTTGAACTCACAGTTAGTAAAATATGTATAATTATTAAAAACAAAACTATTGGCTGGGGATTTTACTCAGTGGTGTAAGTGCCTGCCTGATAGGTGCGAGGTTGTGAATTCGATCTCTGGTACACACACACACACCCCTCCCCCCCACACACACACGCACAAATCTCATGTATTTGATGAATCAGAAAGGAACACTTGGATAAATCATCAAATATACTTAACATCTGTGAATGGTTTTTCATGACCCATTTTAGGATTGGGAAAACAGTTGTGTTCAATGTTATCACCACTATTGCTTAAACACAATTTTATTATGTGACAGCCATGGGTTAAATGTGGCTTACCTTCACGGGCTTATATGTTCAATGTTTGGTCTTCAGCATGGTGATTTGAGAACTTGGGGGACCTTGGAAAGGTGGAGCATAGTGAGAAGGAAGTTTAGCTAAAGTCAGTACCATGCACTTTAACATTTAACATTGTAAGCTAAGTAAATTTCTTTATAAATATTAGGTATTTATTATATCTGAAAAATTGAATAATATATGGATTAACTACAAATAGTCCTTAACTATACTGTGGTGAAGTAAAGTAACCCAGTGACATATTATGCTATACAACCTATAACAGGTTATACTAAATTTGACAGTAATATGGAAAGCAGGAGTAGCACAAGTTTATAATTATATCTAAGTAAACATTAAATGTTATTGATACAAACATCATACTGAATGATAATGATCAAAACAATTATTGTAGCATTTGTTTAAAGCTTGTTAGAGTTACAAACTCGAGTTGGAAAAATAATATGATCATATCAAATGACACAAAAGAGCACTGGCAATACTCACACTTCCCCATTAATATTTGTAACAAATATATTTAGTGATGAAAAACTGAATGTTTTTTCACTTTTAAGTGATATATTAAAGGCTTACTCAGTATAACACTGAAAGTTCTTAATACTGATTTAAACCAAGAAAAATCATTAAAATCATTAAAATAATATAGAATGGAAAAAAGAGTGCTGGAGCTTGTATCTAGAGCCCCTCCCTCTTTTTTTGCAGGTGACTAGATCTAGAGTGTGTGATGCTGGGATTAAAGGTGTATCTAAGTAACTAAATGTGTTTAGCATAGTTGTAGGTGTGGATAACAGAAACCACACCCTGTGTTTGGGTGGCACCAATCAATAGACTTATAGTCTGGATGGAATATAAAGGGAGAGAGGGAAAACAGGCTTCCTGATGCTGCTTTATTGCTGTTGCTTCCTGCCTACTGCACCATGGACTGTTTCTCCCCTACAATCGCCTCTTCCATCTTGCCTTGAAACACACCAACTATAGACTACAACTTCTACAAAGTGTAAGCAAAAATAAACCTTTTGTCCTTTCATTTGTGGATATCGAGTATTTTGTCTCACTAATGAGAAAAGTAAGAGGGAATAAAATTGTCTCTACTTGATGAAGATCTGTTTGTATATATAAAAAACTTGAGGAAATCTAAAACTAATAGGTAAACATAATAGGGTTGCATATGAAAGATTGCAGTATGAGGTTTGCCTCCATGCTTTGATGTTTCTAACAACTTTAAGCCTCCTTTTCCATGTGGCCCATGTTTGGGGGAGCTGAAGAGAAAGCCCAGATCATCCCTCCTTTATAACCTGTAGGGAAACCAAATCATGCAAGTTATCCCCAGGCCCATCCTTAAACACAAGAAAAACAAGTGGAATTTTAATTTCTGTTTCTTTTAAGTAATTTCAAACATAGGAATGGCCTCCCGATTTTCTAAAGACATCAATTATTATAAAGCTCTAATACTTTCTATGTGACATCACCAGTCTACCCTACGCGACATCATAAATTAGCAACATAGTGCCCCACCAAGTACTATTTGTTACCATCTTGAATGCATCAACTGACTGGGAGTTGTGACTCATTACTGTCACCTAGCATCACAAGAAAGTATAGCACCACACATTTCAAGCATTATTCAAGTGACAGTTTTTGATAAAATCGTCATAAATCCCTTTGTTTAAATGCCCATCAAATTCTCCCTGATATAGTTGCACTATATTCCTTTATAAATGCTGTGATTGTAAAAATATACTTTGAGACAACATAGATATCTTTTTCCTCATTAACCTTTCACTCGTTATTGAATATTAGAATATTGATCAATTTCTTCTATGTATTTAGAAAGAAAATTTAATCTATTTTTATGTCTATCTACTTAACATGTATCCATCTTTCTATTTATCTGTTTATCTTAGTTTCAAAAAGGAGCTTTCATGTTTAGTTTGTTTATAATTTTGGTATTTATTGCACAATATTCATATAAGTTTTCTGATGAAATTTCCACTTTAGGGAAGTTAGTGATTTTGTCATATAAAAGGGTGTTGAGGGCCAGAGATTTAGCTCAGTAGCATGGTGCCTGCCCAGCGAGGTCGTGAGTCCAATTCCTGATATTAAAAGAAAAAATTCCAAAGAGTGTTAAATACTTTTATGAATTCAAAAGGTACTTTGTCGTCTGTTAGTAGGATGAAATATTTAATATATATATATCCAAATTATCTACATAAGATTTATTCTTTAGGTCCCTCACATTCTTACTAGTTATTACCTCTTGTAGTGAGAGTAATGATTTTTACTGTGGTGTGAGTTTATGTGTTCTTGGACGTTTTGAAGTTATTGCTTCATAAAGTTCAATGTGTGTTACTTGATATGCATAGTACCATATTTTAATTATAAATCTTTGCTTTTAAAAAGAATCATCCTATCATATTTAATACATTCATCAGAATATTATTTTCTGTTTTATCATCTAGCTGGTATAACATTGATCTTTTATTTTATATTTGACATTTTTCACTCAGTATGCTTCAGATATTTTTCTTGTATGTATCATATTGATGCTTACCAGAATTCCAAATTGAAAATACTGAGCCAGGTATAAGTAAAGGAAGTTCATTTAGATATCTTCTATGCCTGCCATAATTGGGCTCATCATTCTGATAATATTTTTTATTATTATGCATATAACGTTTACTGTTTTATGTAATGTTAATATGTGTTCTTTTAATTATTGTCTTCCTACACATGAAAGATTAATGTCTTTGTATTTCGTTTTTCACAGTATTGCCTCTCAGTTTTAGCATCATATTTTAGCTGCCTATAATGCTGTCATTAGGTTTACACTACTTTACTGTTTTACCTATAACCCTCCCAATTTTAATTTTATTATTTCATTTCATCATAATGTGAAGTTTGCATATTTTCTTACCATTTTATAACTATTTTTGGTGTAATTTAGATTTATAATTGTCTATACCTATCTGTCTACAAAGTATTTAATCATCTTCTGTTAATTTTATATTTTTAAAAAAATGCTCTCCAAAAATAACTTAGCTTGCATAATTAAAGATATCTCATAGTTACTTCTTTGTTTGTTTGTTTGTTTTGGTACAAGGGATTGAACTCATGATCTCAACTTGCCAGGCAGGTGCTTGTGCCACTGAGTTATATCCCTGGCCCCTAAAGACATCTCATTTTGAAGCAAATCATTGTGAATACATTTCTGAAGAAGGGCTGTGTATTCAATACCAGAGGATTTGTGTGGTCAAAACCATTTTTCTGCAGGCTTGGTGCTACATGGACTGTTTGACTTTATACAACACTCTTGAGTAACTTCATCATTCGTTTTGAAGTTACTGCTTTATTTTTGCATTATTTCATGTATTGTTACTGCAGGATGTGAAGCCTATATAATTCTTTTAAATTATTTCATCTTGTCACTTGATTATATTTTTAAAATTAATAGTTCTAATGAAATGAGATTTGAATTTGATCTTTTGAAATTAATTTCTCATAAAATTCTTCATTTTTTGAAAAATTTGCTAACATGATACTACTAAAAATCACATCTTAATGTTGCTATTATGTAACAATGGTACCATTATTACTAATTCATTTTTTCATTGGGAATCTCTTAGCTTGTTCTTGATTTCTGAAATTATTTGCTTTTCTATCCCTCCTGTTTCTTTTCTAAGCTCGATCAATCTTTTTTACCTAGGATTATTTTGTCAACATTTTCTATGTTAGCTTTCTAAATAAGCTTTCATTTTTAATATATGCTTATATGTTGAATTTGTGTGATGTATTACAATTTTTCTCTGCCTATGAATTTTTTCATGATACACTTTCAACAGCTTTTGAATATACAAACATATATATATATTAAACTTCCTCCTTGTAGTGGTGGTTCTAGGGCAATTCAGGTCTATTGTAATATCCATTCTTTGCTCCTTGCAGGTTTTCTTGAATTTCTGTTACTTGCTACAAGTTTTGAATTAGGAACATGAAAGACAATAAATGTGAGGTTATGGTTTATAACATTTAAAATTACAGGAAGTTTGAAGTCATTTTTTCCCCCTCTTAATATAGAAGACAGGGACTTGGGGCATTTTCATTTTATGTCTGTATTGTATTTGCAAGATGAATGAGGGTTTGCAGGGCTGAATAGGAGACAGAGTCGGCATTCTCCTTGACTAATGAGAAGTTTCTTCTTGCTTTTGTATGTCATTGTAGTCCCAAATTTGTATTCTTTTTTCCTCCTCTAAATAAAGTATATTTACTGTACTTTACTATATTTTCTGTTCATGTTTTGTTTTCAGCACTTTGACTATAGTACACACAGTGTGGTTTTCTCTATTTTATTATAAGTTTATAAAATTCTTGTACAAATAGAGTCTACCAAAAGAAAGGATACACACTTCAGGAAAAGAAAAACTTGTATAAATATTTTAATACTAAATTTATTGACACATCATAAGATTAATAAAAGTATCTTTAACCTGTACAGTTACAAGAGGTGCTCACAGTGGTGGCCATGAACTTCCAGACATTTATTAGTATGGCAACTGCTGCTTGTATGACCTTGGTCACTGAGATTGATGCACATGCACTTTCAATTTCTTCTTAATGTACTGAGTTCTCTGTGATAAACTTGCTCTAGGGTCCCCCATATGAGGATAACACATTCTGTTGGAAAATCATACTATTTTTCTTTTGCTGAAGTTAGTATACTACTCTATTTTGGAAAATTCTGTATATAAGTCTTTTTTTTTCCACTAATTTGGGGAAATTTTGTCTGTTGGGGGTCTGTTATGTCTGTATTTATATATATCAATAGAAAGATAAATTAAGATTAATATTTGCTGCATCATTTTTATTGTTTCTTTTTAATTAACCAATTGCAGATATGTTAGATGAATTTATATAACTCCTCAGGTCATTTTTAATCTGATTTTTATCTAATTTTATAATGCCTGCTTTTCACTTTTTATAATTTCTATTTATGTCTTTAAACTTGCTGACTCTTTCTTTGACTATGCCTTTTTAAAATAATGTTTGGCAGGCAAATTTTCTATTTTATATATTATTTTTTATAATTATATACTTCCTTTATATATTTTAAATTCTTTGCTTAAATCATCTGTTTATCCATTATACATATATTTTCCATTAAATTCTTAAATATTTTTGAATGAGCTGCTTTGAAGTCCTTGCCTGCTACTTACAGCGTCCTGGTCATTTGATTCTGTGTAGTTCTGTCAAATTTCCCCACCTTTGCTTATGAAAAATTTATTTGTTCAGAAAGCTGATAATTTTTACTGCAAGTGATATATTCTGGAGTATGATACATTACTCAGAATCAATCATATTTTTAAAAAGTTTATTCAGTTTAATGACAGTAAAGAATTAATTTACTTTTTGAAATGTGATATTGTGCTTAGGTTTGGTGGCTTTAGAGGTGTCATTATCCCAGGGAATACTTTCCTAGGTTGTACCTTTCTGCAAGGCCAAAAGAATGCTTCAGTTATTCATTATGGTTTCTCAATTCAGATTCACTCTAACTTCCAAGAAATATAGCATCTCTCCTGATCCTCCCTCAGTCACAGTCCAAGTACCCTGGAAATGTCAAACTCCAGTCTTGATACTGACGAGAATCTACATGGCTCTGGCCGCTCCTTGGGTCTCAGAGGGCAAGTGTGCTGGTCTCCTGGTTCTGGATGGGTATACCTTCTCTCTTGCTGTGAGTCACAGCACATGTTTGTTACAGTGCAGGGGACCCAGTCAGTTTATGTCGCAGGCACTGTGCTGGGTGAAGAATGGATCACAAGGTTGCTAACCCCTAACTGTTAACCCCCAGTTCCCTGGAATGTTTGTGGTTCTTAGACATGGGATTATACAGCGGTTTCTCAACCTGAGAGCAGCACATATTCTGGCAGTATTTCACTTCTCGAGATGAGACCTGGCTACAACAGCCTGAGTGTTTGCTGGCCATGCTGGGACCCTTTTTGAAAACAAGGCTACTGTAGAGACTTCAAGTTATTTACCTGATTGAGATGCACACACGTGATTACTGTGAATGTTTCCATAGACTGGGATTATCGGCCTCAGTGCTCACAGCCTTTTCTGGGACTCCCTTTCATCCTCATCTCTTCAAAAGGGAGATCTTCTTCCCCGACAGTGGAGTCTGGCTGCAGACACCAGAGTTATGTTTCTCTTTCTATGCTGTCCTCCCAGTTCTAAATCATACAAAGTTCTACTCCGGTTCTCGCTGATTCTAAGTGCTCTCTTCCACAATCACTCACCTCAGTATGTAGCTGTTCTCTTCTTACCTTGCCTTTTCTTTGTGAAAGAGAGGCTGCCGCACATCCCTGTTCAGCCATTTGACAAGCTGTCTACAAGGAAATGGTGAAGAAATACTCTGAAAATGTGAAAGATGTTAAGAATTAGAATTACAGGAAATAAACTAAGAGTAGGTACCATTTGATCCTGCTACATTACTTCTTAGTATTTTCCCAAAATTGAAATACAACAAACTAGAGAGATACCTACATGTCTATGTTTATCACAACACAATTAACCATAGATAATTTATGGAAACACCCTAGATACCTATTAACAGATAAGTTAATAAAGTGTGATATAATACACAATGGAATATTATTTACTCATAAAAATCAGGTCTCACCAGGGGGTGATCCTTGCCTGGAAACCAGCTACATGAGTGAACCACTGCCGGAGTGGGGTCAGTCAGACCCAAGCCTCTCTCCATGAGTCCGTGCCCTTTGCAGACTACAGAGGGAGAGAACTAAGCTTCACCAGAAAGCGATCCTAGCCAGGAAACCATATCATTTTCACTGTTTTGTTGGGTTGGGTTTTATTCTCTTTTGTTTTGTTTGACTGTGTTAAATCTGATGGCATGAGCAGCTATTTAAAAGATAGCAAGACATATTATGGTAGCCATTTGAATTTACTATTGGCTTGTTTTGAGGTCCTTTGTTGCATTCCTTGTTTTGTTTTTATTATTTCTATTCTATTCTGTTCTGTTAGATTTTTACTATGTCCAGAGATATCTGCAGCTATTTTGAAGACAACAAAAGGCATTATGATGACTATTGTTGATTTCATGAGATTTTGAAGTCCTATATCACTTATACTGGTTTGTTTTGATTGGTTTTATTCTGTTTTATTTTCCTTGGTTTTATCCCCTTTAAAATAAAAAAATTAAGAATAAAAAAATAAAAATTATTTTTTAAAAAAGAGATGGCACAAAAGTAAAAGATTAATGGAAAGAGGCAAAGGTAATTAATAGGGTGAGGCAATGATCAAAATATTTTATATGCATGTAACATGTGCCAAATGGAACCAAATTTCTATATAACTGATATGCATTAACAAAAATGATTAACGAACAAAAATATTACAGGAGGCCATTGTGTTCTTTTTGGAAGCTCACTTGTCACTATTCCTGAAAAGAACAAATTCTAAGACAGAAAATACTCAGTGAATTTGGATAGAAGTATAAAGAAATAAGTTGCATTTTAAGATTCAATAATTGTCACAGGAAAATTGTAGTTGGTTTATGAGTTGAGATGCAAAAATGAGAATCAAAATAAAGAAACCAAATGAGTTATAATTTATAAAACCTACATTCTTGGGTTGAAATATTTATGGAAATATTTTTTGAGTGTGATCAAGAGCTTGGGAAAAGATCACCTGTAGTGAACATTCGCAAGTACAGTCAAAAATACTTGTAATTAAATTTAAGGAACTTGAATTATTGATTTTCTGGTATTACTAATTTGGGAGTTTATAAAGCATGAAAGTGCGAATTTTCTATTGCAGGATTAGACAAGTCAAATTGTAGAAGATGAGATAAAAGAAATGACACAATTTGTATGATAAGAGTAATACGATGATGTGGAATTTGAGAGTTCAATGATCTACCTAATGCTTGGTATATGGAAGAGTGAGCTGACACTGGGATATAAAACAGGGAGGAGTCAGACACTAGAGTTATTGAAGAAATGAAGAACAGGGGTAGAAAGAGTGTGGATGAGGGGTTGTTAGTGCAAAGTTAGAAGCAATCTGGGTTGCAAAAGATCCTGTGATAGGATGTCTGCAGTGGACTGTAGGTCACATACTCCGTATGACTGCGGGCTTTTCCAGTGATGGAGACACTATCTAAGATGGATTTGAAAGCTGAAGTCAGAAAGAACACTATAAATCAAGTGTCAGTGTCCTCCACAAACGTGAATGTGTCACATAAGGCTACAATGACAGTCATGAATTAAGGGAAGGTGTTAACAAATCACGTGACATTCAATACAGGCAGAGTTTTGTTTTGTTTTGTTTGTCTCTTAGCGGGAATGGAACTGGTAATAAATGGCAGAAACACAGATGTGAATCTTGGAGAGATTGGAGTTGCAGAAATTAAGAGAAACTTTACAGGAGAGGTATACCATAAGTGAAATAAATCAGGCCCACATGTGTAAACATCATACTGTTTCACTAGTATGAGATGCTGAACTAGTAAATAAGATCTAAAATGTACAATAGATAGTGGGAATTGGGAAGAAACTGTTCAAAAGAAAAGAGAAATTGATGGAGAAGGAAAGGGGAAAGGAAGAAAGAGAAAAGAATAAAATAAATATATACACAAAACAGTTAAGATAGTTACACAGTTAGTTTCTCTTAACTCATTGAAAGGAAAGATTTGTACTAATATTGTCTGAACAATATTTCATGCTTATGTCTTGTACTCTGAGTAACTACTAGGAAGATAAGAACATGCAACATATTAATTATTGTTACTTTCCTGTTATCCTGTGTTGAAACTGTTTATTTTTTTCTCTTTAAAATGAAAAAGAGAGAGATTGAGGTTGCAGGTTGAGCAGAACCAGCAAGGGGCTGCTTTTTGTCACTGCACAGGGACATGAGAAATGGGGTTCCCTCAAAGTTCCCAATATTATCCCCTAGAAATCTTTGCCCAAAGAGATTTTTCAGAGACTGATGAAGCCTGAGCTCACCTTATAAACCATTTAAAACCTGTCAAATGTCTCAGAAAGCATCTGCATGTGGAATCTTTGCGAGACATTTGGTTTGCTCGTTTTTAATTTATTTTCTTGTTTTCCATTCCTAGCCTTCATCTACAGAAATCATCTTTCTGTATTACACTGCAGTCATGGCCTATAAACTGTGAGATTGGAGATAAGTTTATTCTTATGAAGGAGCGTGGTACAATAAAAAGGGATTAGACCTGAACCCCAATCTACTTTCCAAAGCTTTTCTGAAGTACCTGAGTTACAGACACAACATTGAAACAGGGGGTACTAATAAAAAGTTTTAAACAGGAAATGCTGAAGAAGCAAAGAGAACCTGGATTATCAATTTCCTACTCCTTCCTTTATATGTAATCCTTTCCATAGCCCTGATTTACAGTCTGCTATGCTCCCTGGAGACAATTAGACTCCCTTTCCATGCCCACTCAAATACTTGTTTTAACATATGGCAATTTAGATGTGGTTGCTTGTCTCCTTAAATATCTCTCTAAGACCATTTACTGTTTTTATGGCCAATTTTAATGTGCTGCCATGTTTTCAGTATGAGGCTGCCAGACACTATTTTAATACTGGCATATCTTTTGCAAGAAAGCAGCCTGATTCATTATTATTAAGTTATCTTTTTTGGCAGTGAGTTGTGCCTGGCTCAAAGATTATGTAGAAGAAGAAGAATGTCTTTTCCTGATCATGGTTACCTTCTTGACATTTCTGTGATAAAATTGTTTTGCATTATCTCCTGTTTTCTTTGTAATGCTTTTCTTCCAACATTTCATTACAGCCAGGGTGACAAGGATTTTGCTGTTGTTGTTTAGTTTAGTTGGCATGTGCTAAATTGCTTCTGATAGAAGAAGAACTCAATCAAAACTGACATTGTCGGTCTAGTGTTTTGCTAAAAGCCCACTAGCTTGTGATATGTTTTAATGTTTAGACTTCAGTTCTGTGATGAACATGAAATCAACACCTCCAGTTTGCATACCAATTCAGAGAATTAGTGCAAAGCTTGAGAAGTCTTGAAAATAAGGTGTGACCCTGTTGTACATAATTCTGGCTTGCAGGCTTTCATGGAGGGTATATTAATTCATTAAATTACTCAAGCATGCTGCATACAAATGCTCACAGAGACTCTAAGGTTTGTTGTTTCCCATTAATCATTTTATTATTCATATCATTCTTCCACTAGAAGCATTAGAACATGTTTGATTAATATCTTGTTTCTATTGTTCTTGTGAGCAATGTTCATTGTCTCTGCTCTAGAGAACTTTGCTTCCTTTCAAGAAAATATGAAGAACAATAGATAATTATCAAACTGTAATGTTATTTACTGGTACTGTACAGTGTCTCCTAATAATCATGGTCATTACACCTACCTAATCCTGGGGCTTGGATGGGATGGAGGTGACTGCAACCTGTCAAGGGGTGAAGAGTCTCTGAAAATCGCTTGGCTTCAGGCAAATTTTAGCAAACTCCTCAGCAATTTCACTGTTTCTTC
>RJWM01041679.1:0-14758 GCA_004363535.1 Dasyprocta punctata | reverse complement strand
CCCTTCCCCTTCCCCTTCCTCTTTCCCTTTCCCTTCCTCCCTCTCTTTCTCTCTCTCTCTCTCTCTCTCTCTCTCTCTCTCTCTCTCTCTCTCGTTTTGTTTTATTTTGTTTTGTTCTTTGAGACAGGGTCTTGCCATGTTGTTGAGGCTGGCCTTGAACTCACTATATAACCCAGGCTGGCCTCAAACTTTCCTGCCTCCTTAGTGCTGGGATTACAGGTGTGCACTGCCACAGCCAGCCACTTTTGTATGATTCTTTCCTTTATTCTTTTAGCTTGTGTGTTTACATCTGTAAGTTAGGTGGGTAGGCAGAAAGTACATGCATCAAATCAGGTGTTATGATTTTTAGTTGTGAGCAGTACCATGCACATCATTCTAGAGTTGTGTTTTCACTTACCCCGTCATCCTGTGCTCATTCATTGACTTTGACTGCTCTGAGGAACTGAGCTTGTGTCTAGGAGCTGCCGTGGTCACACACTGCCTGCTACACAAGTCACATGGACTGTGACTCTGCCTCATGAGTTTATCCACTCCCCTATGGTTGAACTCTTAGGTTCTTTGCAGTTTTATGCTCTTAACAGTGCTTCAGTAAACATTCTTGTGTCTCTGTTTTTGGAATTTTCAGTGAATTCCACTGGTTTTATAGATTAACTTGAGGATAGTGGACTGTTGTGATAGAATTTTCTGTTCCATTGTATATCTTCTTATCTGTAAAGATCTTGTGCATCTTTTGTTAGTTTTCTGCTAAGTAACTGGCTTTTGTTGTTACTGTGAACAAATTCTCTGACATTTTGTTGTTGTTACTTCTGAGGTTTAAGTAACCTGGCATCTACCTTGCTCAGCTTAGTCTTAGTACTTGGCTAGTTGGCTGGATTTCTTTCATAGATAATCATATTGCCTACAAGGACAAATGTTTGTCTCTTTCTTTCTGATTTTTAAAAAATGCTGCACATAATAAATTTAATCGGCATTCACACTTGGGAAAAGAAAATCTTTAAAAACACAAGTAAAGTTTTAGTTACTCAGTGGTACCTTGGTTTATGAACTTAATATGGTCCACGATTTTGGGGAAGATGGCCATGTTTGTCACTGATGCAGAGTTTGGAAACAAAAACAAGATTTTAACAAATGCTTCTGTCTGTGAACTGAGACGACACTGTAAACTTATATGAGCAATACTGGACATTGTACAAGATTAGAAGATATATTGCAAGCAAAAATATGGAATAAATATCTGACATTCTCAAGCCACAGAGATTACCGCAGAAATACTCTAGTTCCTTCCCAACTTGTATGCCTCTTTTTGTTCTACTATGAAGAACTTGTAGTTTAGTGTGGGATTATAGAAGTCATAAGCTTCATCGTGCTCCTCACTTGAGTGGTAGGGAGCACTTCTGAGTTGTGGCATCTGCTCTTGTCTGTTGTGTGTGTGCCCTGTGTCACCCTGAGAGGTCTGTTGGTGGCCTTGCTGAGGAATTGTACTGGAATATGTTCCAGGCTCCTTATGCTCTTCTCCTTTGAGCTGTTCCCATGATCAATCGATTGCTCTGATAGAGTCCTCACTGTTTCAGCCTCTGTTTGTTGTGATTCTCTTTTTTTTTTTTTTTTTTTTTTTGTGGTACTGGGGATTGAACTCACAACCTTGCGCCTGCCAGGGCAGGCGCTTAAGCCACTGAGCCAAACTCCCAGCCCTGGTTTTTTGAGGCAGGGTCGCACTGTGTAGCTCAGGCCGGCCTCGAACTTACAACACTCCTACCTCAGCCTCCTGAGTGCTGGGATTAAAGGCGTGCACCACCATGCCCGGCTTTGGCTCTATTTTTTTTGAGGCAGGGTCACACTGTGTACTTCAGGCTGGCCTTGCTCACATTGTAGCCCAAGCCAGCCTTGAACTCACAACGCTCCACCTACCTCAGCCTCCCGAGTGCTGGGATTAAAGGCGTGTGCCACCACGCCCAGTTTGGTGTGATTCTTTTGCCTAATGAGCTGCTTATTTGTTTTCATGATGATCCACACCTGTGTCTGGACTCTTGGGTGATGCTGCTTTGGCATCGAGGGTTTAGCATCTCTGAATGGACTGGGTGGCCACCTCTGTTCTCTGGAATGGTTCGTGTAAGGCAGGGATTCTCTGTTGCTGGAGTTGTGGCAGAGGCAGCTGCAGAACCTCTAGTCCTAGTGACTTTTGTGGCATTAGAGACTGGGCCACTGACTCATTTTCATGGGTGGTTATTAGTCAGGTTTTTAACCCTTTCTGAGATTTTTTGTAGGTTTCTAGAAATTCACTTCATCGAGGTTTTAAAATTCACTGACATAGTGTTATTCACATGGTGACAAAGGACTAAGGAATACCCTGTCTCAAAAAAATAGATGTAGCACAGATGCCCTGAGAAGATGGTGCCGTGAGGCTGTCCAGGTTTCGCTGCAAACAGAGGTCAGCAGGACACAGAATCGGGACAGTGCTGTGCTTCAGTGTAAAACGCCCACATAATGGATCTGGGCCAGTGTCAGGGCTGTGGGTAGGCGTTTTTCTTAGGATTGCTCATTATTTATGACTAACAGTGACACAGGAAGCAGTCCCTGAAATCCATACATGTTTTTAAAATCATGCCTATGATTTTTATTTTTGCTTGGTACATGTTTGTAGTACATTACAATTGCTTTCACCGTGGAGAATTGATACATATACATTTTTTTAAACCGCCTTCCCTCCCCTCCCTCCTATGTTGTATTATCCTTCTAAAACCAGGACTGTATAGTGCTATACAATTCATTTAAATGTAATGTATATTTTTTATAACAGCTTTGAAAGTATGGACTTGAGAATTGACTTGGATATTGTCTTCTGATCCAGGGCAGACAAAATCCCCCCATCTGTGTATGCCAGCTACTGTCAAGCCTGTGCCACTGCTGAGAAGGAGAAGCCAGAAAGTAAGAATCACAGCCCCCATCTGCTGTGACTGACCATCTGTCACCTGGTGCCTATGTCAGTGACCTTGGGCTGGGTCATGTGTGCTCAGGCCAGGGGTGGGGAGTAGAGGCTGCTACCACATGACACTTGGCTCTGTCACTGTACCCCGGGGGCCAAATGAGACATTGACCATTAGGCTTGGTGGCCTGAAAACCACTGACTTGCACTTTCCAGGGTGTATTGTGCTCTGGAGGCCACTCTGTCACTTTTACAATGCCCGAAGGCCACTGTATGGGTTGGGCAAATCCTGGTGCGTTGCAGGCACTACTTTCTGAGCATTTTGCTAGGAGTGTGAGTGGGGGTCTTTCTGTCCACAGAGGACAGGGACTTAGGCCTGGGCTGGCTTTCATAGCTCCATTCTGAAGGCCCTGGCTCTGCCAGCTGCATGGGCCATAGTGGCAATGCTGTCTGGAGCAGGTCTCTTTGCTGATGATGGCACTTCACTGGCAGATGCTGGTGCCTCGCTGTCAGCTGTGTGGGTGCTGCTCGGTTTTAGATTCTCTGCACCTGAGGCCTGGTGGGCTGTGTAAGCCTGTTTTGACCAGTGGCAGGCCTCTTCCTAGTTCTAGCTCCAGATACCTCCTTCTTACACTTAGACCATGTCCCTCAGCCATGGAGACTAGACCTGTGAGTGGGCAAAGAATGACATCCCTGACCTGTGGAACCATGTGGTGCTGACATGTGGAGGGGCTGTGGCTACAGGCTGAGGCCTGCCCCTGTGGGACTCTGGAATGTCTTCTTTCAGGATCTAATGGGGGTCAGGGACAGAGCTCAGAACCTTGTTGCTAGCTTCATTTTAGGGGAAACCTCCAGCACAGCAGGACATTGTGGGCTTGGGCCTTTTCCAGCTACCTGGGACTTGTTTTGTTCTTCGTATATATGTGGCGCACTTGCCTTTTTATAGTGAGGGTCATGTGGTTGGCTCTAGGACGCTGCTCAGATAAACCATCCTCCACCCTGATCCTGACTCTGCCCTTCAGCCTTCAGGACTACGCTAGTCTTTTTTTCATTGTATATGAGTTGTTTGTCTGTTTGTTTGTTTTTTGTGACACCGGGATCGAAGTCACAACCTTGTGGCTGCCAGGCAGGTTTTTAAGCCACTGAGCCAAACTCCCAGCCCTAGTTTTTTGAGACACGGTCGCACTATGTAGTTCAGACCGGCCTTGTGCTCACCTTGTAGCCCAAGCCAGCCTCGAACTCAACGCTCCACCTACCTCAGCCTCCCGAGTGCTGGGATTAAAGGCATGCACGACCATGCCTGGCTGTATATGTGCTTTTCACAGCTGTGGAAGTTGTGACCACAACATACTTTTTTTTTCTTTTTGCAGCACCAGGGATTGTACTCACAGCCTCACGCCTGCCAGACAGGCACTTAAGCCACTGAGCCAAAGTCCCAGCCCTAGTTTTTTGAGGCAGGGTCGCACTATGTAGCTCAGGCCGGCCTTGCACTGGCATTGTAACCCAAGCCGGCCTCGAACTCACAACACTCCACCTACCTCAGCCTCCCGAGTGCTGGGATTAAAGGCATGCACCACCACGCCCGGCTAACATACTTTTTCTTAAACTTGTTTATAAGTGTGTCATTTTGGTGGATGGACCCTAGGACCTGGTTCATGCTAGGTAAATGCTCACCACTGCGCTGCACCCAGCCTAGAGTGTGTTGATTTTTGCTGTGACATGGAGCAGCCAGCTCAGAGAGGACTTCATGTGCCTCTTTGTTGGCTCCTTGAGTCTCTATTCAACATCTATACACAACTGTGGGCATTAGGGTTTGCTTTCCCCCAATGTGAAAGCAATAGCCAATGGTTAAGCTCCACACCTCTCCCTCAGGTGCCGCCCTAGAAATGGGCACAGTCCCTGGCTGTACAGAAGAGACCCTGGGGCCACTCAAGGCTGCACTTGGACAGCTCAGAGCCTTGATGACCAACCCCATGCAGTATGATGGTGAGGACCCAGTGTCTGTGGTGGGGCGTGTGACCCGGGTGAGGGTGCACAGCTGTGATGGGAGCCCATGTGGATGTCTTCCCTGTGGTCTGGTATGCTGGCCTGTGGCAAAGTGGCTGCTGAGGATGATGGGAGATGGGCCAAGGGTGGCTGCTGCAGCCCTCAACAGGAGCTGAATGTGCTGCTGTTAGACATCCCCAGAAGAGGAAACTAGGGGTAGTCAGGGGAGGCACAGTTTTGCTTCTTAAGCTGCAGAGGGTGTGAGAGCAAACGGTGAAGTGCTTGCCTGTGGAGTGGGAGCCTGTGACTGCAGAGCATTGTGTTCCCAGTGTGCTGACCCGAATCATTGACTTATCTTCATGAATTCTTTTCATTATGATGTATGCAGGATCTAAATGAAGCCCTGTTTTCTTTTCTTCTTCTTTTTTTTTTTTTGGTACCGGGGATTGAACTCACAACCTTTCACCTGCCAGGCAGGCGCTTAGGCCACTGAGTTAAATCCCAGGCCTATTTTTTGAGACAGGGTCTCACTATGCAGTTCAGGCTGGCCTTGAACTCACTTTGTAGCCCAGGCTGGTCTCGAATTCACAATGATCCTCCTGCCTCAGCCTCCCGAGTGCTGGGATTAAAGGCATGTGCCACCACACCTGGCTTTTGAAGCCCCATTTTCACTGAGCATATTAAACACCTGAAGCTGGATAATTTGTAAAGAAATGAGATTTATTCATATCACATTTTTGGAGGCTTAAAGTCTAAGATCGGCAGTCTGCGTGGGCTTGGCTGCACCCAGTATGGTGGAAGAGTGGGATCTTATTGTGAGATAAAGCCAGAGACCGAGGAGGGTCAGTCTGGCTGTTTAGAACACTCTCTCAGTACCCCTGACCAGTCGGTCCCTTCTGAGGATTACGCTCCCCTACCGTGTCACCTTGCTCCAAATTTCTCACTTACAGATCCTACCTCTCAGCACCACCATCTGGAGACCAAACTACACCAAAGCCCTAACACTAGGTGTCACGAATCTTCATTTCCTCTGGATGGGTTTCATTCAACTCTCAGCAGACTGGTGTGTGGGGGGCAGTGCTCACCTGCTGTGCCCAGGCCTTCTGCACCATGGCAGGAGTGTGACCTTTTAGAGTTGTGCTCCGGCAGAATGTGGTGGTTATTGGTTGGAGTTTTGTTTGTTTGTTTATTTTGTTTTGGCCCTGTTGGGAATCAAACCAGGGGCTTTACACTGAGCTACAGGCCCAGCCCTTTTTATTTCTTTTTTTTTTTTTTTTTGCAGCACCAGGAATTGAACTCACAGCCTCGCACCTGCCAGACAGGTGCTTTAAGCTGCTGAGCCAAACTCCCGGCCCTGATTTTTTGAAGCAGGGTCTCACTATGCAGCTCAGGCTGGCCTTGCACTCGCGTTGTAGCCCAGGCTGGCCTCGAACTCACAACGCTCCACCTACCTCAGCCTCCCGAGTGCTGGGATTAAAGGCGTGCGCCACCACGCCCAGCTTTTATTTCTTTTTTGAGACCGGGTCTTGTTAAGTTGCTCAGTCTGAGCTTGAACTTGCAGTCTCCTGCCTTAGCCTCTCAGACATGCAGCACCACACCCAGCTCCCAGCTCTTGTTGTTTTGGGGATGAGTTAGGGTCTTACTGTGTTGCCCAGCTTGGCCTCCCGCCTCCAACTCCAGGGCTCAAGTGACCCTCTCATTTCAGGACTGTTGTTGTGCACCTGCTCAGAATGTGGAGTTTGGAGCCCTAGAGAGAATTCTGCTGAGGGAGCAAAGGCTAATGAGTGTCAGGTCAGCCTGGTTTCCAGCAGCAGTGAGGCAGGTTTCATGCTGCAGTGTGTTGTGACTGTATGTAGTCCCCAGAATGGGGTGTCTGGGAGGCTTGTGCTAAACCGACATCCCTGTGTACAGAGGACAGTGAAGGCACTGTCAGCTCTCGGCCAATCCAGGAGGGAGTAGTGGTCAGGCCTATGCTGCCCACACTACGTGCTTGGTGCCTGTTAGCCTATGTGTCAGGGGTCTTTTCACTTGCCACCAGCAGTGTGGATAAACTGGACTTCCACTGCTGGGTTGGGCTCATTGGGTGAGTCACTCCTGTGTGCAGGGGCTGGAGACAGGTGAAATAGCCTGGCTTCCTTCAAGCCCTGTGCCCCTGGGCATCATCCTTCATACTTCCCGCCTGTCTCATGGTTCCTCTATCCACAGCTCTGTCTGCTCAGATGGCCGTGGTTGCTGAAAAGCTTGATGCTGCCTTGGGTCACAGGAGGGACGATATCTGTTCTGAGGAAACGAGGATTCAGCTCGGCACCCTTGCCCCAGATGTCCTGCAGCAGTATCAGGTGGTGGGTGTGGGCAACAGGCAGCTGTCAAGGGCCTGGATACAGTCTGCCAGGGTCTGGCTGGGCTGCCACAGCCTGTTTGTATAGGAGAATCTCTTTTGTCTTTTGGAGATTTTTGGTCAGAATTGAACCCAGGGCCTTGGTCGTGCTAGGCAAGCACTCTATCACTGAGCTGTATCCCCAGCCCATTTTTCAATTTTATTTTGAGACACGATCTCACTAAGTTCCCCAGGTCTTGAATCTGTAATCTTTCCTCCTCACCCTCCCAAGTAACTGGTGTTGTAGGTGTGCACCATCATGCTGGACTCCTTTACATTTTAAAGAAGTATATGTGGTAGAGGGCACTTGCAACCTCAAAGCTTGAAGTATTTGCCCTCTGGCCTTTATTTGCTGGGTCTCACTACTTTGGCAGGGTCCAAGGTTGACATTGGCCATCCTGGGACCTGCTTGTCCTGTGACTTCCTCTGCCCCTTTTGGCACAGCTGTATTCCGGTGCTGCATGCTCAAGGCTGTAGCGTCAGGTGCCTGTGTCCCCTCCAGGTTGTGGATCTGCTGCTGACGGCTTTCTGTCAGGACCTGATGGCAGCCTGCAGTTTTGTCCCCCCAGAGAGGTGAGGTCACAAGAGGGTCACTGGGTGGTCATAGGGGCAGGCAGTATTTTCTCAGACAAGGATGCTATGAAAGATTTGCCTATCCGTGCGCTGTGGGGACCACCTGGTCTTCACAGAGGTGTTCTGTACTGGGGTCTGTTATAGGAGGTCATGTGAGCTGGGAGTTCCAGCGTGGTGGTCTCTACTCTCCCTGCAGGCAGGGCCCCTGGGCCACACTCTTTGTGAGGACCTTGTGTGGTCATGTACTGCTGCCTGCAGTTCTTGCCCGACTCTGCCAGCTGCTACATCACCAGGTACACTACACTACCTTAGCCTGGGCCAGCCCTCAGTGCCTGGGGAGCTGTCACAGCTCTGCCTCTTCTCTGTCTCCTTTTCAGGGCCCAAGTCTGAGTGCTCCACAAGTGCTGGGCTTGGCTGCCCTGGCTGTCCACCTAGGGGAGACCAGGACCACACTCCCAGAGGTGGACCCACGCCCTGCTGTTGCTACCCATAGCCTTCCTGTTCCTGAGTTCCTCAGTGGCCTCCTGTCCTGCCATACCGGGGAGTCTGCACTCTTCTGCCTAAAGTGAGCCAGTCCCCAGTCCTCAGTCATGACCTTCCTCCCTGCCCCCTACCAAATAACACCTGCTCACCAGATAAAATTATAGAAGACAGGCTGATATTGTTGCACTGGTTTGAAGAACTCAAGCAAAACCTACATATATATAAAAATTACTTTGGTCAGTTAGAGAAAAAGAAAATGAGAATGTTTATTATTTGATATTTGGATCCAGTTTTGCTTTTTGAATTTCATTTTTTTCTGCTTGAAAAAAAATAGGTCTTGAAATCTTTAAAAAAAAAGACGGGCGTGATGGCGCACGCCTTTAATCCCAGCACTTGGGAGGCTGAGGTAGGAGAAGCGTTGTGAGTTTGAGGCCGGCTTGGGCTACAACGTGAGCACAAGGCCGGCCTGAGCTACATAGTGTGACCCTGCCTCAAAAAACCGGGGCTGGGAGTTTGGCTCAGTGGCTTAAGCACCTGCCCTGGCAGGTGCGAGGTTGTGAGTTCACTCCCCGGTGCCGCAAAAAAAAAAAAAAAAAAAAAAAAAAAAAAAGAATTGTTTTTCTTTGTTTAAAAAAAAAAAGGCTGGGCTGCAGAGTTGTAGAGCTTGTGCATGAGGTTCTGGGTTCAGTCCCCCTGGGTTCCCTGGAAGAAGCCAGGCATGGCGTCTGCCTTTGCTGTGGAGGGAGTTTGTGGAGACAGCTGAGCTGGGCTGAGGCTACATGAGAGTTTTTCTAGACCAAGGACTGACCATCAGACTACTGCACTTACAGAGTAGACTAAATTCAGTTTTGTGCAGTTCACTCTTTCCTTTCATCCCTGCTGGTGGTGGTGGTTTTGTGGTATGAGGGTTGAACCTAGGGCCTTTGTACTGAGCTTAGAGACAAAGTGTTTTTAAGTCACTAAGTTGCCCAGACTAGGCTTGATGCAGTCTTCCTGCATCAGCCTCCCAGGATGTTGACATTACATGTGTGCTGCACCATGCCCAGCTCATCCTTTTCGGTGCACACCAAGTTGTATATTGTTTTCTGTTCCCTGTCATGGATCCTGCGTGGCAGGGCTTGGGGAGGGCTGTGGTCAGGACCTTTTTCTCTGTCACAGGTTCTGCACAGCAGCGATCACCTACTGTTGGTGCAGGTTCTCCCCTCAGCCCCGTGGGGCCCTGCGCAGCTGTTTTTCTCCAGGCCTTATCAAAAAGGTGGGTCTCAGGTGTGGCCTTTTGCAGCCCCATCAGGCTGGCTGTGGGCTGCCTCCCGTGCTGGCTGCTGCTGTCCTTTTACATCTGAGTCACTGGGTAACATGACAGTTTCAAGCGTGCACCTGCTTTTTTAAAGACGTGGATGCTGTGCCAGGGATGTAACTCAGCGGCATAGTGCCTGCCTGGCAAGCATACAGTTCTGAGTTCGATTCCCGGTACTAAAAAAAAAAAAGGACATGGCTACTGATAATGTGGAGGTATAGGTCATTTCAAAGATAAGTGCTTGTAAAAAGTAGCTTTCCCTTTAAAGAAACTTTCTGATTTCCCTTTTTTTAGTAGTGCTTGTTGCATTTATCAGAAGGGCAGAAATTTAATGAGTGTCAGGAACCCTAAATTTCAAAAGTAACAGTAAAGTTACAGTACAAATCAGGGTTACTGTTTTACAGATCTTTTTTTAGTGCTGAGGATGGAACCCAAGATTTCAGGTACACTGGGCAAGTGGTCTACCACCAAGCCACCCCAGCCCTCGTTTCACTGAATTCTAATGAACACATCTGTGTATGGAACAAGTGATTTTCAATTTCAGGCTTCACATTAGAATAAACTGAGAGGCTTTGAAAGTCCAGGCTCCCAGGCCCTGTACTGATAAATCGAGCCTTGAGGAGCATTGCTGGGGATCCAGGCTGTACTCACATTTTCATTGCCTGCTTTAGGGACCTAGTCCCAGGGGCCAGGTGTGAAGAAAGCTGGTAAAGTTAGGAGAGAGACTCGCAGGATCCCCACAGACTCACTGGGGGAGCCAGGGCCCTCGAGTAGCCAAGGGCAATCTCCCTTGAAGGATAGGACAGGTAGGAACTGTCACAATAAGACATTTGGCTCATCCTTTTGGCACCTTAGTGAAGACCCCATGCTGCACTGGCCAGCACATGGCACTGCCAGCTAGGGTTCTGGGTGTGGCGGAGTGCCTGGCGGGATCCTGGGCTTTGGAACAGGCCTCCTAATGGGTGGCTGTCGGCACTGCTCCCAGCCTCACAAGGACTCATCGCCATCTTTCTCAGTTTCAGTTTGCTGTGTTCAGATTGGTTTCAGAGGCCCGAGAGCCTCATCCTGTGGAGAATGAGGCCGGCCCTCCCTGGAGACTCTTGTGCCTTCCTTCTGCAGAGTGGCAGAATGCTGTGCTTGCTCTGTGGCAACAGAACAGCTTCCAGGAGCTGCTGGCAGAGCCAGAGTTTCAGGTGGGTCCCTGTCTCCTGTGTGACATTGTCCCTTAGGTCTGTGAGGCTCTGTGTCTGGTTGAAGTCTTCCTGGATTACCATAGCTTCACATGTAGCTTTAAGAAACTGCAGGAAGACCTTGGTGTGCTCTGCGCAGGTTTCTCAACAGTTTCTTCTTGCAGGTAAGTTTTAACAGTGAATAAAAGTACAGGTGTTTTTTGGTTTTGTTTTGTTTTTGACAATGCCTTGCTATGTAGTTCAGCTTGGCCTTGAATTTGGATTTGATGTGCAGCCCAGGATGGCCTTGAATTCATGAGAGTCCTTTTGCTTCAGCCTTCTGAGTGGTGGAATTATAGGTGTGCATCACCACATCTGGCTTTTTTTACTTTGTTTTTGTTTTTCTTGAGGCAGGGTCTTGCTAATTAGTTCAAGCTGGCCTCATACAGAATCCTCCTGCGTCAGCCTCCTGAGTGCAAGTGCCAGACCTCGTGATAGTAATGCAGACTCTGCACTGCCCCAGCCTTGACCAGGAGATAGTCTGGGACCTGCCTGGTGCTGCTACCCCACAGGTGCACTTCCCAAGTGTTTACTGATTGTTCAGTTATCGAAGTTTGAAGACTGCTTCGGCACGTTTTGTCAGTGTTGCTGTTGGTAACTGTCAGTCACATGGGCTAGATGAGGCCTTCACCATGGGCAGTGGTGAAGCCGTGAATAGCTCTCTGTGCCTGGCTGCTGTGCCCCAGCTCCTTGCAAGGCTGTCCTGCCTGCAGTCAGTCGTGCCATGGCCCTGGTCCCACATACATGTGACTCCACAGCAGTGCTGCTGTCTAGCTTTGGCTGTGCCTATGCAGGCTATGCTGGAGGACCATTTATCTGACAAGCTTTTTCCATGTACTGTGAGGTTTTGAGATTAGTCCACCGTGGTTTGTGGATCTCTTTTAAGAACTTCAAACAAGAAATAAGTTACCATAAATATTTGTAGCTGTTTATCACAAAAAGAAATTTTTTATTTCCTGGTACTGCTATATAATCCCTGACAGGGAATGGGTTCGTAGATTGCATAGCGTAACTGAAAACCGGACAATGTAGTTTTTTTTTCGGCGGATGGGTTGAGGCAGGGTCTCACTACAGCTCACAGCAATTCTCCTGCCTCAGCCTCCCAAATGCTGGAATTACAGGCGTGTGACACCACGCCTGGCTCCATGACAATGTGTATTTACAAGTACCTGCCTAAGTGGTATTGGTTAGCTTCACACCAGGGTTTGTAAACAATACTGAAGTTTCCAGGGCTTATTGGTTCTTCATTTCTTACTCATAGTGTGAAATGCATTCCATAAAAATGACCCTTTTCTACTGGAAGAAAAGTGTTGAATGGTTGAGCACCTCTTCTCCAAGTAACCCTGAAGTCTGAAACGTTCTGCAACATTCCAAGTGTCGCAGATGCAGGAAACTCAGCCCGCTGTGCAGATGTCCTTGTGGTGGAAGCGTTTGGGTTTCACAGCAGGGAAGCGGCATAGGGTAGACTCCTGCAGCTGCCGCTTCACTATGACATGGGCTCAGATCTTTGTTGTTAAGATACAATGACAGGGCTGGCGATGTAACTTAGCAGCACAGCGCCTGCCTGGCTAGTGCCAGGTCCTGAGGTTGATTCCCAGTACCAAAAAAAAAAAAAAAAAAAAAGATACAAAAACAAAAGTTTACACACTGGACGCCAGACTTGTGTGTCTTGTCTTCACTGCACTGGAACGTTCCTTGTTTCTAGTTGACTTACAGAGACTGGCTGCAGCTGGAATTAGAGATCTCCCCTGGAGCTGATCCTTTGTCAGACGCAGAAAGGTGAGTGCTGTGGGGAGCCTGGCACAGCAGTGGCATGGTTTTCTGCGTTGTCTTAAGGGCTGTTTCATCATGCCCTCAGTGGAAAGTTCAGGCAAACCGTATCCTTTTAGGATTTTAGTTACTTGTTCTTTTATTGAGGAAACATTTATTGAGCATTTCCAGAATGTTCTGGGAGCTGGGGGCAGGGTAAGGAGACAAGCCTGTGTGGGCAGCACCTTTGTACAGATGGTGGATGCTCTATACCCAGCCCCCTGCCACTTGGGCTTGTGTGTGGAGCTGTGCACTGCTGGAGGTGGTGGATGGAGAAGGAGGGCTTCAGGGAGGGGAGAGCCCAGTGAGACAACACAGGGCCATGGAAGCAAGGGCCAGGCTCAAGCTAGGAACACAGGAGCCCAGATGCTGGGGATCTTGGGGCTGGTAACAGATGAGACGTCGAGGTCTGAAGTGCAGCTTGGGTGTGGCGAGGGGTGTCAAGAGGTTCCTTGGGTTTGCAAAGTGGATTTGAGGGAGAGAGGTGTGGAGAGTCTGAGGGAAGGCAGCCCCTGGAGCAGCCGCCTCATCCCGTGTGGTCTGAGACCCTCCGCACACATGCACAGTCCTGTCTCCATGTACTATGGCTGCAGCATCAGGTTCTGGGTGAATTGAAGAGAAATAACAGGGAAGGAAAACCCTGGGGAGAACAAAACTTGACTGCTCCTCCCCCACTCCCAGCAGAGCAGCCACTTTGCCCTCAGGTCTCTGTGGGGCGAGCTTGGCCAGTGGTTCTTCTTGGGGTAGAAATCTGGGCACACTAGCAGTAGGGACAGAGGGGAATCACCTAACCCTGCAAGTGGCTGCTGATATGTAGTAGTCTGGATGCATTCTGGGATTTCCTTACACTCAGTCAGGTGCAGCACAGATGTAGATGGCCCTAGCCCTTGTCACCCAGGTCCCAGGTGCTCTTGACTGTGTGGTTGTGTAGGGTCTCATTTGGGGTTGGCTCTTTGCACGTGACAGACTGCAGTAACCAAGTCCTTGAGACCCTTTCCATGGGCACGTGCCGTGCTGCCTGGTTCGGTGGCTGCCTGTGATCCAACTGTGCTCCTGTCACGTGGGTGACTTGGCCTGCATCTGTGCAGTTGTCCACTCCATGCACCAGGTTCATCAGGGTACAGCCAGTGGCCACCCAGTGGGATGACACCTGTCCTGGGCTTCAGCTGGTAGCAGAGGTCACCCTCAACGTGGTGCCTTTCCCGAGTCCCATGTTGTAGTCACCAGAGATGGATGGTGCCCACTGTGAGTCCTCTGGGGCGCAGAGAAGTCCTGCACAAAGCATTTCATACAACTGACCTTGTTTACTGTTGCAGGCAGGAATTCCAGCAGTGGGCGATCCACGAGCACTTCATCCCTGCACCCTTGGCTTCAGGGGGCTGTGGTGGGGACCTGGAGGTGGCGTGTGTGGGTCTCATCGATGTGCTGATGGACTTCTACCAAAGGTCAGCCTGCGATACTAGAGTATCTTTTTATGACAGTTCTGAGAACGTGCTACATTGCTCTTGGTCCAGTTACGTATGCACACGGGTCCACTGTCAGGGCCTGTGGCGCGTGCTCAGCACAAGCACCTGGCCAGCGGGTCGGGGTGTACAGCTCTGTCCATATAGCACTGTCTCTGCTTTGGACCTGGGGTTCAGGGTGTGCAAATGCGGAGGACAGAAAACACAGTCTGACAGGTGCTGCACATGTGAGGACACAGGTGAAGGTACAGAGTGGGTCTTGAAGCAGTGGATAAATGATGGGAAAGATGAAACAGTGGCCCAAGGGGGTCCCCTCCAGTGCCACACTCTGGGGTTGCTGCTTGGTGATGCAGGCATCAAGGGCTGGGTTGTGTTGTCTGAGACTAAGGTGATGTGTCATATTGCAAAAACCCTTTTGTTAGCCGGGCGTGGTGGCGCACGCCTTTAATCCCAGCACTCGGGAGGCTGAGGTAGGTGGAGCGTTGTGAGTTCGAGGCCGGCTTGGGCTACAACGCGAGCGCAAGGCCAGCCTGAGCTACATAGTGCGACCCTGCCTCAAAAAACCAGGGCTGGGGAGTTTAGCTCAGCGGCTTAAGCGCCTGCCCTGGCAAGCGCGAG
>RJWM01041678.1:0-14758 GCA_004363535.1 Dasyprocta punctata | reverse complement strand
AGTGCTATGAAGGAAGAACTCTATTGGATTCCAAGATTTTTTAATAGATTATTTGCAAACTTTTATTACTGGAAAGATCAGAGTAATAGTGACTGAAGCTTTAAATTTTGGTACCTGAAATCTTAAAGTCAAATTACTAACATATGTATGTATAGTTTGATTTACCATACTATTTAACACTCCTATGACATAATACTTCTGAAAGTTATGGTTTAAGTCTCTTGTGCATGACACTGGGCTTTTAGAAGGTGATAGTACCATGGAGGCACTTTCCTCATCCATGGGTTACTCCACTGATGTGTTCACAGCTGACTTTGCCACCAGGCAGGGTCTAAGTGGAGTAGGTGGATCACTTGGAGAATGCCTTTTGTGGGTTGTTACTTTCTCCTTCCAAGTTGCCATGTGTTATGCAGATTTTCTCCATCATACATTTCCATCATACTGTTTTTTTCTTGGGTCCAGTTGATTATGTAATGAACCCTCCAAAACTGTGAGCCAAAATAATCTCATTGTCCTTTAAATTTCAGCTGCTATATACCTGGCAACTATGATGGAAAACTGATGAATACAGAAAGGTTACTATGCAAATGAAGTCACTGTGGGGCCTTTACCTCATCATGTGATTCAGAAAACTTTGGAGCTGACTTTCTGACTTTGGAGGAGTTGGGAAAGTTTCAGAGATGCAGTCTATAGGAGTAGTAGAATGTTGTGATTGGAGCCTCATGGATGATTCTGGTGAGAGCCCAGAAGACCAGAATGCTGATAGGAATATGAAAATTGAACCTGAATACTTTCTGCCAGAAAAACTGAAAAGACACCTTGAAGGAATTTCTGCAAATGACCATCCCCACCCATCACAGGGTCAAGGGTGTAAAAGAGTGGAGTCCTTTGATAGAATTTGCTTTGAAAAAATAAGAGTCACAGGGTCATCTGCCAGATCAAGGGTGCTAGGAACTCAGAGACAACTGCAACCATGGTCCAAGGGGCCCTGGATTCTACCATTGGAAGTGGTGACATAATACAGTGTCACCCACAAGGTGCTGGTTTTACATTCAGATTGAGTGGTGGAGTCACAGATGCCTCCATCCAGATTTCAGAAGAAGACTTTGATGTCCAGGCAATAGGCCCCTAAACATATGATACACAAACCTGAGAGGTGCTGGGGAGGCCCTAGGAAGTCAGAGAAGGCAGGAAAATTGGCTTAGGAAAGCTGTGGGGAGTGAGTCAAGTAGTCTAATCAAGACACCATGGGGACTGTACTGAAAAGGTGTAGGAAGATGGCTTCCAAGACCCTCTGGAGCTCTCATCTCATCACGGCTTGGTCCCTGGTGGTGAACCTGGAGATACAGGACTTAATGTTTGCCCTGCTGCTTTTCACATGTGCTTTAGTGTGATTCCTTTCTATCCTCCCCTTCCTCACTTTTGGAATGGGACTATTTCTCTGTGCTGATCTATTTTAGAAGAATTTAAACTTTAAAAAAATTATAGGGCCTCAGAGTTTAGAATGTGTCTTGAGTCTCAGGTAAGAATTAGGACTTAGACTTTTGAATGAGGTCTAAACTGGTGTGCCTCTGGTCACGCCTGAAGAGGGACTAAGCACATTTTCCATAATATGTATATGAGCCTTTGGCGACCTATGAGAAGAATGCTATGGTTTAGATCTAAAATTTCTCCCAAGAATTTCATGTGATCAAAAGTGAGGTTTTTGAAAAGTGATTGGATCATCAGGATACTACACTAATCCGAGGATTAGTCCACTGATGAGTTCACAGTTCAGTGTGCTATGTGGCGGTGGGCCTGACTGGAGAAAGTGCACACTGTTGTCTGCCTTTGGACAGTAAATCTCTCTGTCTGGCTTTCTTTGCTTTGTGGCTGCCATGGGTCAGGCATCTCTTCTTCACCAAGTCCTTCTGCCTTGCCATTGAGGGTTATGAGCCAGCTGGCTTTGGACTGAACCCTCCTACCTGTGAACCAAGTAGACTGCTCCTTTTAAATTGCTGTAACAGATACCTTGTCACAACAATTAAAAAGTGACTCATACATTGAGTATAGTTTTTTTTTCCTGTGTATTGGCAAAAACAAGTAGAAATTATCATCAATATCTTTTTGATACTCCTTTACAAAGCTCTCAGAGACTGTTTTCATCACTCTTCTTATAGGTCATTTCTTCAGATTTCTTTTGCCAATCCACTTACTCTCCATAGCTGATGGAAGTTCTAGAACTAACCCTAGAATGTAGTGTGAATGTAGCATATTAAGATAGGAAATAACTACCTGGAACATCTTAGGTCCTCCAGTTCCTTCTAGAGCAAAATGTCCTACAATACTGCAACCCAGAGTGTCAACTCACAAGTAGATTTTAAACCTCCTATTGGAGCATTTTTTAGAAGGCTCTACAGGGAAACAGCGGGGAGCATATTTAGGTAAACCTCTACCAACCATGAGCAGATCCTTGGGGAACAGGCTTGCCATGAAACATAAGATTTGATTATGATTTGATTCTTATTGGTAATGAATTTTTTCACCTAACTTGAACAAATGTTCCATCTTCCTGGACACTTGCAAATGGATTGAAACAGGTACACAGCATTACCAAATTGTTTAAAGTCCATCTCAGGGATTGATACCTGTGCATATTGAACCAGCTTCATAGTCACTATCAAAATTTGGAAAATAGCAGTGGTAGGGTTCTACCATAGTCACCAATTATATATATTGTGTAATTATATATAGCAACTATCTGGATTATCAAATTATTAACTTTATAATGATTAATGCATTATGTATGAATATATATGTATATGAATGTAGGCTTTAAATCATAAAAATTAAATGTGCAAATATGGAGAAAAAAATAACAAGTGTGGTAGAAAGAAAATATAATTTTCTGTATTACAATCATATGTAGCTTTTAGGTACTATGCCAATCAGCAAGTAAAATGTTGGACCTTTAAATTTAGCCAGACTTTTTTTCATGTCATAATATCTCCTGTTTATAACATAATGTGTTCATTATAGTTTGTCCCATGGGATTTCTTTGTGAAAAGTGATTGTTTTAAGAAAATTTGAAAGCATCCTATCAAATCAATGTGGTTATCAGTTTAATAAACTGATTCTTTTATTTGATGATAATCTTATCATTAATTAGATAATAAAACTTTTAAAGTTTTGCTTAAGATATTTTTACATACTACAAAAATATCTCATAAAAACTGTATTAGTTGAAATTTACAACTTACTTGCAGAATATTTGCTTACTGTGAAGAGAAAATTGCTTGTAATACAAATAAAATAATGCATCACTACTACAGATTTTGTCCTTGAAATGGTGTACAATCTCTTATCCTAGGATGGTCCTCACACCAGTATCAGGTCCCATGATGTGAAATCATTCAGAAAAATCTCCAGATAGTGAACTCTTCATTTATTTTGTCTTCTTTGTTGATATCAATCACAAGACAATAAAACAAAACAACAAAATCTCTTTCAATAACTGTGTAATATCTTTAATACAATGCTAAGTTTCTTTTTTTTTTTTTTTTTGGTTTTGTTTTGGTACTGGGGATCGAACTCACAACCTCACACCTGCCAGAAACACTAAGTTTCTTGAACATGCCAGAATAAGGTCTCATGAAACTTGAAATATAATTAAAGTTATTCCTTTCCTTAAGTGATTTGGAAGATAAGTTGCCAGAACTGTAGTTGACTGCTCTGCTCAATAAATCAGACTCTCTGCCTGCTGATTTCCATATACAAACATGCAAAATCCCTGCCACAACTATCAATCTAAAAACTTATATTTGTATTTTTAGAAATGAAAAGTATTATTTTAAGATACGTACCTCAAAGGAAACTTGTGTAAAATTTTTTCTCACCTGTTATTACTTATAAATGCATCCAGTGTAAAGAATAACATAATACATCTTTTGAAGTCTCAGATAAAAACTTTATTTACTTAAGCCATTCATACATCTTATTTATACCAAGTGAGATAATCCTCAGTATATAAATCTTAAGCTATTCATAAAATCCTCATTACTCCTGGATTAAAAGAGTAGCTGTACCGTGTAGCTTTCAGAAAAGGCCAGGGGACGTCATGGTGAGCGCTCTGTTGTGGTAGCAAGGAGATGGACTAAAGCAGTGTATATGCACGCCACGCAGTGTCCGATGAAATGGAAAATGAGTAACAAAGACGATTGACGTTAACACCTCACCTACCTTCACGGTTCCTCTTATACCAATGCTCAGTAATTTAACTATTACCTTCACACCTAAACAGCATTTGAATCTTTAGTGCTGTAGCTTTTGTTTGCAAAGAATTGAATTCCAGCCACACAGTGTCAGATTATTTGTAACAACAGCAGCTGCTGCAATAAGAACAGACTGAAAATGTGTAGTTCTACCTGAGATTTATTATTGATATATTTAGACTAAGGATCTACACCTTGGGCTCTTGATCATGAGTATTTACTTGTGGTATGAGATGTTCAAGGTAAATTTTAGTACATGTTGAATGGTCAGTTTAATAAACAGTAATAAAGAATCAAAAGTTTCTTCCACTACAGGCCAATAACATCAAGTAGACAAAAATTCCCCAGTACATCAAAAATATCCATAGTTTGTAACATATTAAAGAGGAAAGTTAGTATATAAATTTTTAGTGGTATAGCACTAAAATATTTATCACCATTTGTTCATTCAGTTAATTTGTTCAACCTACTAGGTCCTAGGCATAAGTAGGAAAACAAACAGCTCAGTTTAGTAACGCAGGATGTTTTCTTACATGAAAAGATGGTGTGTACCACCTTAGTTTCACGAAGAGTAGAATCCTATTTTATTAGTGCCTTAGTTACTTTTTTCATTACTGAAGCAAAGTATCCAGCACCCAAGGTTAAAGGAGGAAAGGTGTGTATTGGCTTACAGCTTGTAGAGGTTTCAGTCCACAGTCAGCTGGCTAAAAGTCAGGTGACATGGCAGACACATCACAGAGGAGAAACAGTTCATGGCAGGCAGAAGCAGGAAGGTATTAAAGTGGTTAAATGATGAAGCAATGGCCCACGAGCGGCCCTCCTTCTGTCCCTTGTGTCCCATCCAGGCTGCACAGCCTTAGGTCAGGTAGCACTCACATCCGGGTGGGCTTTCCCAATACCCACACCCAAAACTATGCCAAATAAATCGGTCGACTAATTTAATGCTCACACACTCTTGGCCCCAGCATCACACACTCTAGATCCTGCCCCTTCTGAAAACCCCTACCTATAATTGCATGAGGCTTTGCGGTGGGGTGGACGTCCAGACATGAGCCATAACACTTAGTGAGCATATTTCCCTTGACGCAGCCACTAGTCCCTGTCTCCAGGAGTAGCCCCAGACATTTCTTAAGCAAACCCAGATCCTACTGGTGGGTTAGCAATGCCAGCCTTCACAACCTTCCCTAAATATTCCACCGAACTGGAAGAGAAGGCTATGTGTGATAAGCAGAATGTGGTTGGCTAAAAGGAATGGATTTCTTGTACACTGGGTAGTTTGATGTTTCCACAGACCCAAAGAAGAGGTTAATCATAAATGTTTGGGATTAGATTCTCTGGTAGTTAGAATTACGTATTTTAATCCAGTAACAGTAAGCAAGACAAGGGAAATAGGCAATGGGTTTACTCACTTGCCTACAAAAGGGAATTGAGGGCTTTTAAATTATAATCTCAAACAATATTGGCACAGGACCTGTGAAATGTTACAAGGCTACCTAGAATTCTGTCAAATGCCTTAAAGTTCTTGCAATGTGTATCCATTATTCAATTCCAAAGCCATTTCACATTTCAGGCACTTGTTTTTGCAGTGTATTAGTCTGTTTTCATTGCTGGGGCACAGTACCAGATACTCACAATTTAAAGGAGATGTGGAATAGTAGTTGAAGATTTCAGGGTATCCGGTCCATAGTCAGCTGGCTGCAAGGCAAGGACACCATGATGGAACAGGATTGCTGGGCAAAGCTGCTTACATAATGGCCACTGGGGAGCAGAGTGGGGAGCACACCCAAGAGGAATGGGCTACGAATCATACTTGGAATCCACTGTCATCCCCCTCGACCTGCCCAGACACATCCAGGGTCATGCTTTTCCAATCTATTAAGCATTTCTCAATTCATAGAGGTTAACATGTCAGGGATTTAGCTCAGTGGTGTAAGTGTCTGCCTGATGAGCACGAGGTTGTGAGTTCAATCCCCAGTACCAAAAAAAAAAAAAAATAATAATAATAAAATAAAATAAAAAAGACTTACAGAGATTAATATATCAAAATTAATGGTTGCAAGTAGTAACTTACTTCCTGCTAGAATACTAATTTCCTTGGGTTGCTGTAACAAAGTATCACAAACTGAGCAGCTTAAAACAACAAAAAATTATTCTCATGACTCTGAAGACTAGAAGACTAAGTCAAGACGTGAAAGGATGATGGTCTGTCTGAAAGAGGTAGGGAGTACTTTGTCTCATAACTTAGTCTTTGCTTTTGTCATTCGAGGGCAGTCATTGGAATTTCCTCACTTGAATCTGCTTAACTCCAGTCTCTGCCTTCATCTTCATATCATGTTCTTGCTGTTTCTCTTTTTCCAAGTGTCTTATCTTCTTATATGAGCACCTGTTGTGTTAGATTAAGGCACAACCAGATTATCCCATTTTAACCTGAGTTCATCTGTTATTACTCTTTTTTTGGACAGGACCACAATTTCACTTTTAGAAGAGGACATAATTTTGTATGGATACCATCCAACCAAGTTTAAACTTGATAGGTCTCTACCATTTTGCTTATATAGATATTGTAAATAAATGATCTAACTAAAGTACTTTGTCCCATGACTAGGTGGATGCATAGCATGTATAATCTATATATTCATATATATATATATGTATGTATATGTAAACAAGTGTATATATCGAGAAAGACATGGAAAGATACCACATACAGAACAACTGACTACGAGTATGCATTCTAATACTAAAATGTAAAGAACACTTTTATTTTAATGATTTAATTAAATAACTTATATAATTGAGACTATATTATTATAAATGGAAATGAAATATTTGGGCAATAATTTATAGTTTTTTTAAAAATTTTTAAAACTTGGAGTTTAAAAGATCCAATTGGATATTCCAGGAACTGGTTTATTTTACTATGTCAGTTACTTTCTACAGATATAATCCTAAGCTTGTTATAGTTCCAAGTTGCTTGCATCATTACTGGAAGCAAAATTTATGTGATTTCTGATAAATCAATGTTTAAAGCCTAAAACAATAAGTATTCAATACGTTTTATTTTCTCTTTGTCATACGTCAAATATTTTTAGACAGTTTTTAGGAAAAAGTGCCAGTGGTTATTCCTAATGCACTTAGCAATTTATTATTTCTTACATATGTACCTATTAAAGTAATATTTGTATATTGCAGGACTGCAGTGATATTTTCAATGATCACAATTTTAGTATCATGAAAAATTCCAGTGGATATTTATTGATCTTCATAATGTGCAAATGTTTATGCTTAAGCTTGCAGCTACATAAAAGTAAATAAAATTAAGCATTGGAGATGCTGTCTCCAGATGGAATGTATGTCTCCGGATATCACTGGAAGCCAGTTCTTCCACTGAATCAACTAAAAAATAGATATGATGTCATAGTTCGTGAAACATTCAGGTATGTTGGACTATAAGAACTAAAACTGCATACAGAGTTGTGCCCCTTCTAGGTAAACAAATGAAATTTAGCATTATCTTCCCTAGGTTTTTGGGGTTTTTGTTTGTTTGTTTCTTTGTCCATTCTCAATATATTTGGATAAACTATTCATCAAGCATCCAAAAAGATTCTAATGGAGGAAAAGACAAACCAGCAGAGAGTTTTATGCTTGTCTGAGAAGATGTGGTGTAGCACTGCCCAGGAAAGCACAAACGGACAGATTTCCCTGAAGAGCATCTACTGAGTTCTCAGTGTGGCAGCCTGAAGACTTCAGGGAAAACTTCTAGAGGACGAAGTGACATCTTTGTGGTGTTCTGGGTTATAGGAAACAAAATCATGCTATGAAAGGAAACTTGGAGCACAGTCAGTAGTCATCGTCATGTCAACATATTCTATTGATTCTGGGAAAGATAAAGATGAATATAAAAATCACTAGAGGGCAGGAATAAATATACTGAAGTTTTTCAAGCCTCAGGAGAGAAACTCATCAATTTCCTGATCAACAAGAGTGTAAGAGGAGGCACTAGAGATGGGGCTGACACACAGCAAGATACCATAAAACAAGACCTCTCCCTGCCCCCGATGTAGCGCAGGGTGTATGTTGAAATTTCTAGATGAAAGATAATGTCAGATTTGTTAGTCAGTTTGCATGGCTGGGACAAACACCTGACACCTACAGTTTACAGAAAGGTATATTTGGGGTTATGGTTTTCAGAGGGTTCAATCCACAGTCAGGTGGCTCCCAGGCTGAAACACCACGGAGAAACAGTGTGGCAGGGGTCGACTGCTCAACTCACTCAGAAAGCGAAGGAGGAACCTGAGAGAAAGGTGCTAGGGATTGGATACAGACCAGAAGATTGCACCACTAAGACCTACCCAGATACACCCGAAAGCATGCCTTACTAATCTCGTTAGCACTTCTGAAGCCTAGCAAGGTGCCAATTAAGTTTAACCATCACGTAGAAGTACAGATACGGCGATATATATGTATATATACCAAGTCTTTATGGTTAAAATTACAGCGTGGCTAAGGAAGTGTTTCAAGGCTTCCTCTTTACAGTAACATTGATTTTAGAAGGATATGAACATAAGAATATCTTTATGAGAAGTCCAGAGTCCAGTTAATCATTTGCTCTGCCACAGAAAAATACAAAGCCAAGAACACAGTATTAAAACTTTTTGCCAGTTTCTTTACCTTCTTCAAGTTACCACAGTTCAGTGGCAGGAGCGATTACTAGGGCTGGTAAATTTTGCCTTGGGATAGAGAAATTGCGGAGCAACAACCCAGCGTCCCCGGTCTGTGCGTGTGCTATCCAAGGCATGTGTTTCCATCCTGACTCATCGGTGCACTGATGAAGTCGCTAGAGTTTGCACATTGCGGTGTGATTAAGAACACAGAAAAGGGACCCGTGACATGAAAAGCACCACGCTGGAAAAACTGAGAGAAAATACATAACCTAAACCTTGTTTCTCAAAAGACAGACAGATGGAAAGCTGCTAAAGAAGAAAATGCAATGCAATGTATTTTAAGATCACTTAATACAATTAATGTAGAAAATGTGGAAACGATCAAATAATGGTAAGGATAAATGGTACACATTTATAGGAATGAAGTTGCATCTGGAATATATAATATTGATTGTAATAAATTAGACAGACGAGTTTAAACATTACATGATATTTCTCATCTGAGTAAAGCAAAGTACACCAAAGAGAAAAATAAACTGGTTAGAAGAAAAACAAAGACATAGATCTTTTGCAGATGTGAAGTGGTCCAGGAAACTAAGCGCAAGGAGGAAAAGGGAAAGGAATGGAAGAAGATCTAAGATGTGTCATCTACAGTTACTAAATACCCACCAAGAATGCAAGCACGATGTGTCACAAGTGTGAGCTAAGAATAATAATAGCAATAACAATGAAAATGGGGGAAAAGAATTTGAAGACAGAAAGTGAAGTAGGTTGGAAGGGGAAGCAGATTGAGAAAGAGTTAAGCCATGTTATATACATGCATCTACTCCAAAGATGAATGTAAACTTCATGAACTGCAAACATGTACTAATAAAATGAAATAAAATAACTCATTTAAAAATAAGTAAAAATTGTGAAGCATTATGTAAATAGTGGAACCACATCTTATTAGAACTTGTGGGTTACTACTAATATGATGCAATGAGAAATGTGTTGCATTAAATCATACACTTCATAAAAAATGAGGCTACAAAATTAAACTTTGCTCCCTTTCCCTGAGAATAGACCTAAAAGGAAGAGCAAATAAAATTCAAGGAAAATAGAGGGAAATAATTATTAAAAGTTAAGAATAGATAAGAATTATAGAGAAAACTGATGTACAATAGAGAAAAATATAGGAGTAAAAAGTCATTTGTCATAAATGTCGATAAAAACCTCTTAAATAAAATATTATTAAATTATATCTAGTAATATATTTAAAGCATAAAACATTATGGTAAACTTGGATTCATTCAGAATTCAAGGTGATTTTAAGTGTCAAAAGTCAATCAATGTAATTTATTACATCAATGAAGTAAAGAAACAAGACCACATAATCAACTCAATCGATGGGATACATGAATAGAATTGGTTGCATTTAGAAAACCATTCTTAACAAAATCTCTTAGCAAAATTGGCAGAAGGCTTTTTCAACACAATAATACGAAAAAAAACCCAAATAACATTCCATTTAATTATAAAATATTGAATATTTTCTTCCAATATTCCAAGTGAATATTTTCAATATAGTCTTGCCAAAAGTATATAAATATATACTTTTTTAAAAATTTGCACTATTTACTACAATAATGAGAGATATTTAAAACATTTAAATAAATGCAGAGTTATGTGGTAATGGTGAACTGAAATATTAAATTGTGTTAAATGGCCATACCTCCAAAATGCATGTAGCAATTTATTATAACGTTAGAGTTACATGAGTGGTATTGATGCATATGCAAGCAAAAGACCAGTACAAAGACGAGGAAGCCCAGAAAGAGATTTTTAATACTTAGTCACTACTAGGGTCAGAATGTCCTTCAAAATTAATGTGTTGACTCTTAATCCTCAGTGTGATAGCACTAAGAAGTAAAGCTTTAGGGAATGATTAAGTCATGATAGTTGACCTCCCTGCAGGGGATTGAGGCCCTAATAAAATCATTGGAGGGTTTGAAGGAATGGGCTATTATTCTTCTGTTGGTATTCAAAATATAAGAATACCAGACACTGAATTTTTCACTGCCTTTGTCTTAGACATCCCAAAGTACAGACTGAAAACTAAAATTCTTTCTAAATTAGCCTCTCTCAGGTATTTTATTATACCCATACTTACAGACTAATGCAGTCACTTATTTAAACCAAGTCTATCACTAGCATTTGGTAGATTTAAGTAGCAGTTTTAATAATTGGAATTAGGGAAATTCTACCCATTTAAAAATTTATTTTTATTGTAGATATTTGTAGGATGCTGTGTAACAATTTGACATAAGTATGTAACACATGATGATAAAATCAGGGTATTTAGCATTTTCATCTACTTAAACGTTTTTAAAAATTTAATAGTAGGTAGTAATTGCATGTACTTAAGGGTTACAGTGTGATATTTTAATACTGTATAAAGCATATGCAAACTCAATATGGTAGTCAATATTTCTATCACTTTATAATTACTATTTCATTTAGATTCTTTGATCCTGTCTCTAGGGTTCCAATAAATATATAACAGTATATCATTACCGACTATACGGTAGAACACTAGAATTTCTGACTTCTGTATGTGTTTTGGTATCCACTAACCAACTTTTCTGCATCCACTCTGACTCTTACCTTTCCCAAAGCTTTTTAATCACTATTTTATGTTCAGATTGACTTTTCCTGACTTCCATATATGAGAAGAATAAACTGTGTCGGTCTTTCTGTGTCTGAATTATTTCACTTAATATGACCCATGTCTACCCACTTTGCTGCGAATGATGGTTTATCATACTACTTAAGGCTCAGCAATTTTTAATGAAGGCACAAAATTGTTTATATCTAATAAGAATTTCAGAAAAGTCTTAATAAATTGGTGTTCTCTAAGCTTTTTAATTTCTGTTCATTCAGAGATACCATTAAGAAATTGAAAAGGCAAACCAAAAAAAACAAAAGGTATTCCTTATATGTAAGTTTAAAAACAATACAAAATTTGAAATATATGTACAAATAAATATGCAAAAGACAAATGTCTTAGTTTTAAAAAATGGCTTAAACACCTTTAGCAGTCATTTCAAAATACACACTATTCAGCAACTACAGTTGTTGCATGGCATTATCAAAGAAATAAAAATTAAAATTCCAGTGTGTTATGCTACATACCTGTAAATTGAATCAAAGTAAATTAATATAAGTAGAATAAAATAAAATACCAAGTCTTGCCTAAGATAGCATTTGAAAAAGTCTATCATTGCTGATGGACATTTGAGTTATTGTAACCACTTTAAAGTGGTTTGTGGTATCTTCTCTAACTAAATAGGCAGCTGTCCCATGATGAAGAGTTTGATTTAAATACATGCAATCAAGGAAATTTGGTAGATATACTAGAGAGAAAGCACAGAAAAGTATGTTCAAAGAAGATTTATTGACAAAAGTCTGGGACTTACAACAACTCAAATGCCCATCAGCAGTGGTATGAATAAACTGTGGCCTATCACTGCAATGAATATTACAAAGCGACAAAATGAAGTAAATTAATGCTACATATCTCAATGAGAAAGAAACAGACTTATATTGTATTAAACAGGTTGGACTTAAAATCCTGTACTGTATATTATTCTACTTATGAGAAATTTCAGAGTCAACCCATAGATCATACTAGAAGTCAGAAAAATGATCTCACACCACGATATTGTTTATCATCATCTACATTATATATGTAACTATACACATAAAAATGTGCTAAAGTGTGTGCATTAACATAGTTATAGCCAGACATGATAGTGTACGCCTGTAATTCCATCACCCAGGAGGCTGAGGCAGGAGAAGCACTGTGAGTTCAGGGCCAATGTGGGCTACGAAGTGAATTGAAAACCAGCCCTAACTGCATAGCAAGACCTTGTCTCAAAAAAAACATAGCTATGTTTCAATAATAAGACAAACATTAATTGCATATCAGCTGACACTTTCGTGCATACATTTTTGCAATTACCGTATCCTTTTCTTATTAGTACATTTTTGTAGTGCATAATGTTCACACTCCTTGTGTGGAGTTGGCACAGGTCCGTAACACACCCCTCTTTTTGTCTTTTTTTCCTTTCCTCCCCCTGCCCTCCCTCCATCTCTTGATTTCCCCCCTTGAGAAAGACCTGTCTCCATATTTCCTGTTACCTATCTTTTATTTTGCTCTTCAATAGCTTTGGCTTCTCATACAAGAGAAATCATGTGGTATTTATGCTTGAGGGTCAAATTTATTTCATGGAACCATAGTCTTTTGGTCATTCAACTACAGGCTTTCAGGAAAAGTCAAATTTTACAATGTGTGTGCTCTCCAGTGAAGAGATGTAGGGCACGGTGACAATTTTCTGGTAAGCATAGTAAGACCCCTGAAGATGGGTGTTGTTCTTGTTGCTTGTTCTCCTCTTTTACCTTCTAAAGTGCAGTTATATCTACCATTGTTTTGATCTTTCATCTTTGCTTTACCTAGTTAAATTGTTTGGAAGGAAAAAAAACACTCTTGGCTCTTAGAAAAAAGGTTGGTAAATAATTAGTATTATCGAGGTAGGACTAAAAAGAAAATGAAAGAGCAATCAGATGTACTTTTGCTAATCATAATAGATTTCATATAAGTGCTTGTAGAATGTAAAACTGCATATTTAATTTCATAGCAATTTAGTCATATTGTAACACAAGATTAATTTTATACAAACTGAAATATGCAGGAAAATGCAGGTATATTTGAGAACTTTATCGTTTAACTATTCATTTACTGAACCATCATTTGAATGATCTTAGTTCACATAAATTTTCTTCATTACATATTTTTGAATGCAAGTCAGTTTTAAGAGTGTATCGAATGAAAAGAATATATATTCTTCAACCATTGGATAGTAATAAATATCATTAGTTCAATACCCAGGCTGTTGAATTCTGATTTCTCAACTTTGTGTGCTCCTTACACATTATTGAGTAATCCATAATAAAATTGTCCACTCCAATAATGACTCTTTCCATTTTTTCGCCAGAATATCTTCATTTTGGGTTGCTATATACTCAGACTATATTACTTGCAAAGAATGTCGTTGCTTTTTACTTAATTAATGTATTGCCCTTTCCATAATATCATTCTTTATCTGTAGTAATTTTTATTTACTTAAAATCTAATTTTTTTGAAATCACGTTACTATGACTCTACTTTGTTTAATACTATGGTATATATTTTATCCATCCTTTTACTTCTACCTTTTACTTATAGCTGGCTGAGGTTGATTTTCAGTTCCATTCGACTCTTTTTTCCGTGAATTTAAATAACTCATTAAAATTGACAACAGTTTGTTAAGGTGCAATGTCGAATAAAATAAGGTTTATAATACTCGAATGTATCCAGTGATACATCAGAAAGATTGTTTGTTTATTTATTTACTTATTCACAGTATTGGGGGTTGGTCCTATGGCTATAGGCCTGCTACCGCTGAGCTACACCTCACGTCAAAATAAGTACTGCACACCCTATGAAATCGCATTTCAGAGTTTGCTGCTGCAGTTGTTTCCATATTTTTCTTTTGGACCTAATAACTGCTCTCAGAAATCCCCCGTATTTCACTGACACCTCGAATATCCTCCGTGATGTTTTCGTTTCCTGGAAGGTTTGCAAGTAGCCAATCCGAGAGGGTGATTTAGTTCTCCTTGCTGCTGATTGGTTGCTGCCCTGCAGCCCGTCTCTGGCAGACGCACCTGCCTCCTCCCCGCATCCTAACTGGTTGCAGTCCCCAGGGTAGCTTATGTCTCCAGCGTTCTCGGTTTCATTCTTTTTTTTTTTTTTTTTTTTTTTTT
>RJWM01041677.1:0-14757 GCA_004363535.1 Dasyprocta punctata | reverse complement strand
GTGTGGAGGTGGGAGTCCGAGCTGATGGCCACAATGATCAACAAGTTCCCCATGACTGTGACCACATACATGCAGAGGAACAGAGAAAAGAGCAGAGTCTCATGTTCTGGTGTTTCTGCAAGCCCCAGGAGGATGAATTCAGATGCACTGGTTTGGTTCTGTGCTTCCATGTGTATGGTTGTCCTGGAAGCATTGAGAGAGGAAGTTGTATGAATGCTATGGGGATAATTTAGGGAAGGTAGATATGATCACATTCTAGTGCTCATCTAGAATAATTACAACACCTTGAATCAGTGACGGTGTTTACATTAATTCATCTTTCAAGGCTTAGTTGTAGGAGTCCATCTAGGTATTCTCATATCGGGCAAAGATAGAGGGAGTGGATTTTGCATTGGCCCTCACTAAAAGAATTACCAAGGGTGGACTTCAGCATAAACAAATTAAGTCCAGAAACATATGATATCCAAGAAGTAATGGTTAGCCAAGAAGTATATAGGTAGAAAAATTACAAATAAACCAAGTTTTAAATATAAGGAACGTTAGTGAGAATGCATATAAAAATAGATTAAAATATGAGGCCACAATTTTAGATACAAAGCAGATTTAAAATAAGTTTAATGTTGTCATACTACAGAAAGAGAGACATTCTGAATATGTTGGACTTTCTACATCAAATATTTATGAGTAAAGTTTACCAGCAGTCACTGAAATAATGGACACAAAATGTCTAGCTTCTAGGTTTGTAGTGGGATGTAGGAAAAGAGAAAGAGATTTTTGATCAGAGCTCTTCAAGTCAAGGACAGAGATACAGTTAGCTTCTGTAACCATGGGTTCTGTATCTACAGTCAATGAACCACAGGTGGAAGATATTTTTTAAATCCATTTGAAATAAGCCAGATACATGTCCCATTTCATTTGTGGAAGCTAAAAGTATCAATCTGAATATAAAATAGAGATTGCTATGTACAATGAAGGCAGAGTGAGAGTTAACAGAAAGACTGGATTTGATTAGTATGTACTATATGCATTGTTGAAATAGCCACCAAATCTCATTCAGATGTACAATTCACACCTTTTTTTTTTTTTTTTTTTTTTTGGTACTGGGGATCGAATTTACAACCTTGCGCCTGCCAGGCAGGCGCTTACACCTCTGAGCTAAATCCTCAGCCCTATTTTTTAAGACAGGGTCTCATTATGCAGTTCAGGCTGGTCTTGATCTCACTTTGTAGCCCAGGTTGGTCTCGAACTCACAACAATCCTCCTGCCTCAGCCTCCCAAGTACTGGGAATAAAGGCATGCACCACCACGCCCAGCTCAATTTACACATGTTAATAAAAAATAAGAGTCTTTACAAGTTTCATCTGTCCTGAACATGTACAGACTTTTTTCTTGTCATTATTTCCAAAATACTATAATATAAAACTGTTTGTATAGCTTAAGGTAGTATTAGTCATCTGGAGATGATTTCAAATTTATAAGAGGATGCATGTATTTTCCGTGCAATTGCTACATGAATTTATATACAAAAGTTCAGCATGTGACAATTTAGGTACCTTTAGGTGGTCTGCAACCAGGTCTTCGTAAGTTCTGAGGATTAGCTCTACAAAGAAGCAAAACAAAAGTCATACCCTGGTGACTATATTACAGACTTTCTCATAGATCTCCTCAATAAAGACATAAGAATATACATAAAAAATTCATTACAGATTTATTCATACTGATGGAAAATGACTAAAACCTAAGTTCCTTTCATTAGAACATGGTAAATATGTTACAGAAGTTTATTATTATTTTTTTTGTGTGTGTGGTACTGAGGATTGAACTCACAACCTCAGTCTTGCCAGGCAGGTGCTTACGTTGAGAAGCTTATTTTTCACTAGAGAACTGCAGCATACTGGTTTCCTTCCCTACATGTATTCTTCCTGTTATGGTCCATTAACTCTCAGCCCAGTGGCCAAAGCGACCCTATAAAATAGTTACATCACATCACTTCATTCTCTTTTTCAAAATCTTCCAATAACTTCCCAAGGCCTGTAGGATAAAATTCAAATGTGACATCCCAAGGGCTCATAGAAACTGGTCCCTGCCCTACTCCACCTTACACCTCTTCTGTGGTTACTCACCCTGTTCCTACCATGGAGTGATTATCTGTCTACTGGTGCACACACTTCTTTCAGAGCCTTTGCACCTGCTACTTACTTTTTCCCTCCCTCCCCTCTTCTTTTTGTACCAGGGTGTGAACAAAAGATCTTCACAGTTGGCTACCTCCCCTGCCTTCTTGTATATTTTACTTCAAGACAGGATCCTCCTAAACTGCTAAATTGCCAAGGCAGTATTCAAATTTCCAATTGTCCCACCTTAGCCTCCCAGAGTGCTGGGATTACAGATATGCACCAGTACATACAGCTCCACCTATATTTTTATTGTTAGCTCCTTCTTATCATTGATGTTTCAGCTCAAAAATCTTCCTTTTCATGCCAGGTATGGTGGTACACACCTCTAACCCCAGCTACTGCACTGTGGAAACTGAGACAGGAGGACCCCAAGTTTGAGGCAAGCCTGAGAAACTTAGTAAGACTCTGCCTCAAAATAAAAAGTAAAATGGGCTAGGGATGCAGATCAGTGGCACAGCCCCAGTTCAACACGTTTGAAGGTCTGATCTCCAGTTGCACACACACATACACACATGAAGTCTTTCTGTCCATCTTTCTTATGCAGGTCTTACCCTCAAAGCAAAATAACAAACACCTTACGTTAATCACAGAAAGACGAATACTGCATATTCACCTTCATATGCAAAAGCCAGTTGATTTCATAGCACTAGAGAGTGGATTGGGATTACAAGAGACTCAGATAGGCAGTCTGGAGGAAAAGATAGAAAAAGCTAGATAATTGGTTGCAAAAGTACAGTTAGAAAAGAGGCATAAGTTTGGATGTTCTGAAGCACAGTATAATGAAACCTGGCACAGTGGTGCACACCTGTAGCCATAGCACTTGGGAGGATCATGTGAGTTCGAGGCCAGCCTGGGCTGCATAGGGAACTTAAGGCTATACTGAACTACACAGTGAAACTCTGTCTCAAGAAACCAATACCAAAACAAACAAAAAATTAAAATAAGGCACAGTAGGATTACCATGGTTGATAATATTTTGACGCGTATTTCAAAATGCTATAAGAGAGAATTTTGAACGTTTCTAACATAAAGGATGAATGTTTGAATTGACATGGATTCCAAGGAACTGATGTGACTATCACACATTGTATACAAATATTAAAGTACATATACTAAAATACATATTTTACTCCAAGATGTGTAATTACTACATGTCAATTAAAGCAATAATTAAAAAACAAAAAACATAATTCAGTTTGAATCAAGGTGTTACTACTTATTAGTTGTGCAATTCCAAGTTGAATTGCTTAAATTTTTCTCAAAGGGGATGGTGGTAGTGCTGTATAATTTACAGGCTTGTTTTGAGGACTAAATTTATATAAAATCCTTGGTATAGTTTCTAACATTCAACAATTTTATAACTATAAGCATTCTCTTCTCTGATTTTCCCTGGCATGCAAACTTAGCATGTGAACATTATTTTTTTCTTCTGCAGATCTCACCATCCATTCAGATACCTACAATGTAATTGTTTGCAGTTCTTTCTTAGTTACACCCACTTTCCAAGTCAAACCGTCAACAAGTTGCTACAACCTCCGTAACTTGGAGCATTCTATTTTTTCCAGTCAATTTCTTCTTCCAACCACCTCAAATTAAGTCCCCTATTATTTCTGAATTCAAAATCTTTTTTTTCTTTGTTTTTGTGGCACCAAGGATCAAACTCACAACCTCACGCCTGCCGGACAAGTGCTTAAGCCACTGAGCCAAACTCCCAACCCTAGTTTTCCAAGGCAGGGTTGTACTATGTAGCTCATGCCTGCCTTGCGCTCACGTTGTAGCCCAAGCCGGCCTTGAACTCAAAATGCTTCTCCTACCTCAGCCTCCCAAGGGCTGGGATTAAAGACTGAATTCACAAATTTTTAAGCCTTATGAATCTATTTTCTTTCCTTCAAACTATCCTGAAATCACTACACTAATTTTCTTGAAGTGCAGCTGTAACTACATCACATATTTATTCTCTTACACCACACACAAATTTTGATGATTGCTATGTTCCAACATCTGGGTTCAGTGTTCATGACAAAGACATGAAAATACGCAGATCTTGTCATTAAGACTCTTGAAATCTGGGATTACTTGCCTTCGATCATTTTTTGTCCAGCATCCTGTCTGGAGCAGAAAAACATAAACATAGTTTTCAGTGTATGCATGTAAAAATAAAGCTTCTCTTTTGTTTTAACACTTTCTAAAAATACAAGACACTGTTCTAAGTTACTTGCTGATATGCTGCTCAGAACAACTCGATGAGGTTGGTGCTTTTTGCATAAGGAATGAAGGCACAGTGAGATTAATAAAATATAATAGGGATTTTCAGAGAAAGAGGATGACAAAAGTAATGAAAGAAGTCTGAATCTAGAGTGGAAATCTTCCTTCTTTATATTTTATTTATCATGGGTGAATTAATGATTTAGTGATTTAGTGAAGGAGATGAATTCTAAAAGGTATTTCTTAGTAAGGGAACTGAAGGGAAATTAAACTATGATGAAAACAGAGTTTTTAGCCGGGCGTGGTGGCGCACACCTTTTAATCCCAGCACTCAGGAGGCTGAAGCAGGAGGATTGTTGTGAGTTCAAGACCAGCCTGGGCTACAGAATGGGTTCAAGGCCAGTCTGAACTGCATAGTGAGACCCTGTCTCAATAATTAGGGCCAGGGATTTAGCTCAGTGGCTGAAGCGCCTGCCTGGCAGGTGCGAGGTTGTGAGTTTGATCTCCAGTATTCGCCCCCCCTCAAAAAATACAGTTTTTAGAAATGGAAGGGGGCCAACATTTAGAAGGATCAGGGAGGGTTAGGAGATCACCGTGAAGATTTTAGGATCACTCAAGAAGCATAGGTGAGTCAGGCAGCTGTTTTTGGAAACGGCTTCTCTCACACATTTTACTCCAAAATTTGGGACAATATTGTGCTCACCCTCAATGACTGTCCTTTTCATTCCCCACTTTCAAACTTCTTCACATCCTATATTTAATGCAATTCTAACATGTGCCAATAACAGTCATGGACACTTTACATAGATGACGTATTCTCTTAGCAACAAATTTATGATCCCCATTTTACAGATGTAGTGATCAAGGTTTCAAAGTCAGGATATATACGGGCTCTCACATATCTTAAGTGTGTGAACTTGGTTCCAAATGCATCTACCCAACTCTAAAGCTCATGGTGTTTCCACAGGACTATGCTCTTCCTTAGATTCTGTTTCTGGAATTCCTAGCTCAATTAATTTTCTCCAGCAAATATACATTTTGCAGAATACCTCATGTCAAATATAGTTTACTCTTTTGTGTTCTCATGTGAGACTTGTAGTTTAGGCCAATCTGTGGCATTGAAAACATCCTACCATGAGTCAAATTGTCATAATTTGACTAAAGGAATCAGAAATTTTTTCTATCCTGAAAGGATCTAGCAAGTATCCTTTAATGAAGTTAGTAATTAAATTGATGAATTGATCCCAGAAATTCTCCTGCCTGGATAGTTAAGCTTCATTCTCTGCTTCTGTCACTCTTCATTCTGGGAAAAGTTATCAGTAACTAAAAAATTCAAGCATTTCCTTAACTTCTCAGTGAGCTTGTACTCTAAGTAGTATCTCTATCAGAACCCATCTTACCCTATAAAGTCTGAGTTTGCTCAACCTGGAGAGATCTGGAATCTCTAAGAGTTTCCAAAACCCAACAAGGAAAGTAACTCACACTTCTGCCAATGGATAGCAGAGGACAGACCATTTTATTCCTTGAAGTACTCACATAGCCTTGAAAGGGCAGTCCAGTTGCTAAAAGGAGCAGTGCTAAATACCATGCCATTTAAGAAAGCTTTGGTAGGATCCTAACTACTAAGTTAAGTGTGATAGATAAGCATGACTATTGGGCTCTGAGTTGAGTCTCAGGCTAGGTAAAATTGTCTAATTATCTAGGATCCCTGAAATCACAGAGCTGTCCCAACAGTCACATAGTCTGTTTCTCTTCCTCTGACTCCTCTCTCTCTCTCTCTCTCTCTCTCTCTCACACACACACACTTTTGTTGTTTCTCATTCTCTTTTTCTCACTCTTCTTCATCTCTCATTTTTGTTCTCTGTCTTGTTACTTACTCAGCTACCTTTCTTCATTTGGATGTTATTCAGGCACTCATTAAATGGGCTGAATTTCCTCCCCTATGATGGAAAACAAAATGGTTGACTCTACTTCCAGGACAGGACTCTTTAGGTCAGCAGGATGCCCCATGGGTGCACACATAGGTGTCCTCCTGGCACAAAGAAGAAAAGCTAAGGTGGGAGAGAAATTTGTAGAAATACAGGGAATGTTTACAATTTATGGGGCCAACAAGAAGCCAATTCCCAAGACTTCTTATTAGACAAATTGTCCAATTTCACCTCAGTTCCCCAAATAATTCAGTTTCCTAGGGGAGTTGGAACATGTTGGTAAGAAACCTGTCTAAACCGTTTTAGGTTTTCAGGAAGTAAGTTGGGGACACATTTTAGCTTCTCAGCTTTCTCTGCATGTTTTCCATGGGGAACAAACTCTCCTTTATTCCTCAAGTCTATTTCCAAGATCCAGCCTTGTCTTAGTGGGAGATTCTATTCTTATTTGTAGACAGTGTTCCTCACCACTCAATAACACAAACAACACAAACAAGGCTGCTTCCATCTGTACTTAACTTTCACAAGACAACTTTTTGTGAAGGCATCATGACTTCCATTTTCTCTAAAGCAAGAAATAGATTCCATCCCAATGGAATCATGCAGAAAGGAGGTGGCAGGGTGAGTCTGTCATCAGAGTGTCACTGAGTATTGCTACCATAGTAACGTTCTTGGGAATCTCTAGCTTTGCAGTATTGGGAATCGAGTTGTATGAAGTCCTTCCCAGATCAATGTCCGCTCAATAAACACCCATGGAACTGGTTGCTGCATTAGAACAAGTTTTTAAATATTTTAGTTATGTATACATCCAATATAGACAATAGAAAAAAGTACTAGTTTGAAGCGCATAAAATTGTCAGTATTCTAACATGTTTTACCAGTAAAATTGATCTCATATACTCAATGCTGAGCTACAGTGATTATTGAATCAAGACTTTAATTTATCTGCATGCTATCTATGCTGTTCTACTTCCCAGGATGGTTTCCAGTCATATTCCACATATTTTAATTTTCTCTATAAAAAGTACAAACTCCTTTAAAAACACAACCACAATGTCATTTATGTACTTTAAAATATGGCTACATATTATGAAATATTCAGTATGAAAACCTCTCTAATTAGCACATTATTTATTTTTCAGCTTTTCACAACAGAGTTCAGATAATATTTAGGTTGTGTTGGTTGATCATAATTTTACTTTATTTTATTATTTTCTTTATTTTTATTTTTATTTTATTTTTATTTTATATTTAAGCGAAAAAAAGACATATATAACAAAGACAACAAACAAAAGAGACAAACAAACAACTAGAGTAAATGCACAACAGTAACATTGCAGGTTTACAAAACAGGATGATAGAAACTTGACAATGGTTGCAATATTGCGTATCATTATCTTTAAAATGGTTACTTACATTAACAGATATAGACATGTAAAATTGATCTAATCATATGAGTATTAATTGTTCTTTCTCAATAACGAATACACTCAGCAGTGTGCTCGTTTTAGTTATCTTACATATACACATATACAGATTTATGTATTTTCCTTTTCCCTTCCCTCTTTCCCCGTTTTCCCTTCCCAATTACTTTGCTCTTCGAACTGTTTTTTATCCTTATATATTATTTATTATAGATTTTGGATCATATATGCAATTTCAGTTTCTTACACTAGGAAGACAATACGGTATTTACACATGTGGGTTTGATTTATCTCACTTATGAGTATGGTCTCAAGTCGTGACCATTTACTTATAAAAGTCTCAATGCAATCTTTCTTAAGAGCTGAGTAGTACTCCATTGTATAAAAATACCACATCTTTTTTATCCATTTTTTGATTGATGGGTTGTTTCCAAGATCTGGGTGTTACAAATTGGGTTGCTATAAACATGGGTGCACAGATATAACTGTGGTATGATATTTTCAATTCTTCTGGTAAATTGCCCAGAAGAGTGATAGCTGGGTTGAATGGGTTCTCTAATCCTAGCTTCTTGAGGAATCTCCACACTGACTTCCACAGTGGCTGCACGAGTCTACGCTCCCACCAACAGTGGAGAAGAGTTCCTTTTTCCCCACAGCCCCTGCAGCATTTACTGTTGGTTGATTTTTTAAATCTTGGCCATTCTTTCTGGGGTGAGATGGAATCTCAGTGTTGTTTTAATTTGCATTTCCCGAATGATCATTGATGGTGAACATTTTTCATATATTTATTTGCCATTTGTATTTCTTTCTCTGAGAAATGTGTATTCATCTCAGATTCTCACTTTTCGATTGGGTCCTTGAATTTTAGGGGCCTGATTTCTTTTAATTCTTTATATGTTTTATATAGAAATCCTTTGTCTGATGGACAATTGGCTAAGATATTTTCCCAGTTCGTGGGTTTTCTTTTCACTCTGTTGGAGATTTCCTTTGACATGCAAAAACTTTTTAGTGAGATGAGATCCCAGGTGTTGATTCTGGGAAGTGTTTCCCATGCAATCCGATTTTTGTTCATGAACTTTCTGCCTATTCCTATACCATCGAGAATTTTACCTACTCTGTCTTCTAGTAAGTTTAGTGTCTCTGTTTTAATATTTAGATCTTTGACCCATTTTGACTTTATTTTAGTGCATGGTGATAGACATGGATCTAGTTTTAGTTTATGGCATATAGAAAGCCAGTTTTTTCAGCACCATTTGCTAAAGAGGCTAACTTTCTTCCAATGTACATGTTTGGCCCCTTTGTCAAGGATGAGGTGGCTAAGTGTGTTTGTAGGTGTGGTTGTATCTTCTAATCTATTCCATTGATCTTCAGGTCTGTTTTGATTCCAGTACCATGCTGATTTTATCACAGTAGCTTTGTAGTATAGTTTCAAGACTGGGTTTGTGATGCCTCCTGCCTTCCCTTTGTTGTCCAGAATTGCCTTTGTTATTCTAGGTCTTTTCTGGTTCCAGATGAATTTCAGGAATGCTTTTTCTAGTTCTGTGAGGTAGGCAAGTGGTATTTTGATTGGAATTCCATTAAATCTGTATAATAATTTTGGGAGAATGGTCATTTTCATGATGTTTGTTTTTCCTATCCATGAACAGGGAATATCTTTCCATTTTCTGAAATCTTCTTCGATTTCCTTCTTTAGGGTAATGTAATTTTCACTGTATAGATCTTTTACTTCCTTTGTTAGATTGATTCTTAAATATTTCATTTTTTGGATTCTATAGTGAAGGGTGTGGTTTTCCTTGTTTCTCTCTCAGTGACTTTTTTGTTTGTGTACAGGAATGCTATTGATTTTTGAGTGTTCACCTTGTATCCAGCAACCTTACTGAATTTGGTTATTACTTCTAGAAATCTTCTAAAGGAGTTTTGAGGATCTTCTATGTAGAATATCATATTGTCTGCAAATAATGACAATTTCACTTCTTCCTTTCCTATCCTTTTTCCATTTATTTCTTTCTCTTGTCTAATTGCTCTGGCTAATATTTCCAGAAGTATATTGAATAGGAGTGGTGATAATGGACGTCCCTGTCTTGTTCCTGGTTTTAGGTTGAAATTTTTCACTTTTTGTGCATTTAGTACGATGTTTGCTGTTGGTTTATGATATATGGCTTGTATCAGTTTGAGGTAGAGACCATCTATTCTGATTTTCTGTAGGGTTTTTTTCAATGAATGAGTGTTGGATTTTGTAGAAAGCTTTTTCTGCATCTACTGAGATGATCATGTGGTTTTTGTCCTTGTCCCTGTTGATATGGTGTATTACATGTATTGATTTGTGTATGTTGAACCATCCTTGCATTCCTTGGATGAATTCCACTTGATCATGTTGTATAATCTTTCTGATAACTTGCTGTATTGTATTTGCCAGTATTTTATTGAGGATTTTTGCATCTGTGTTCATGAGGGTGATTGATATGTATTTTTCTTTTTTGTTTGGGTCTTTCCCTGGTTTTGGCATTAGGGTAATACTTGTTTCCAGAAATGAGTTAGGGATACTTACTTCCCTTTCAATTTCATTGAAGAGTTTGAGGATTGTTGGCATTAAATCTTCCCTAAATTTCTTGTAGAATTCAGCAGTGAATCCATCAGGGCCCAGGCTTTCCTTTGTTGGTAGGGCCCTAATTATGTTTTCAATTTCATTAGCTGAAATTGGGTTATTCAGCAGCTTTACATCTTCCTGATTCAGCTTTGGTAATTTATAGGTTTCTAGGAATCTGTCCATGTCTTCTGTGTTATTGAATCTATGTGTGTAAAGGTATTGAAGTAGGTATTGATGATCTTCTGTATTTCCACAGGGTCTGTAGTGGTTTCACTTTTTTCATTTCTTATGGCATGAATATGAATTTTTTCTTTCCTCTTTTTGGTAAGGTTGACTAGGAGTTTTTCAATTTTATTTACCCTTCCAAAGAACCAACTCTTCGATTCATTAATTCTTTGTATTGCTTCCTTAGTTTCAGTTGCATTAATTTCTGCTCTAATCTTAATTTCCTCTCTTCTTTGGGCTTTGGACTTGACTTGCTCTTCTTTTTCTAGAAGTGTGAGGTTCAGCATTAGGTTGTTTATGTGTGTTCTTTCCATTTTTCTGATGTGGGAGTTTTAGTGCTTTAAATTTCCCTCTGAGGACTGCTTTCATTTTGTCCCACAGGTTCCGACAATTTGTATTTGCGTTTTCATTCAATTGTAGATATTGTTTAACTTCTTCTTTAACTTCTTCTGTGACCCATTGGTTATTTAGTAGAGTATTATTTAATTTCTATGTTTTTATGCGGTTATTGTAGGTTTTTTTGTCATTCATTTCCAATTTTACTGTGCTATGGTCAGATAATATGCATGGAATTATTTCAGTTCCTTTGCATTTACTTAAGCTTGTTTTGTGGACCAGCATATGATCTATTTTAGAGAATGACCCATGTGCAGCTGAGAAGAATGTGTATTCTGATGTTGATGAGTGGAATACTTGATATACATCTACTAGGTCCATTTGTTCACAAGTTTGATTCAGTTCTGTTATTTCTTTGCTGGTTTTTTGTTTGATTGATCTGTTTCTCTGTGACAGTGGGGTGTTAAGGTCCCCTGTTATAACTGTATTATTGTTTTTTTGGTTTTTCATGTCTATTAAGAATTGTCTTACATAGTTGGGTGTTCCTATATTCGGTGCATATATATTTATGATTGTAATCTCTTCCTCTTGAAGTTTTCCCCAACAAGTATGTAGTGACCTTCTTTATCTCTTTTGATCATTTTTGGCTTGAAGTTCTTATTGTCCGCAAACATAATAGCTATCCTTGCTTTTTTCTGGGTTCCTGTTGCGTGCAGTATTATTTTTCAGCCTTTGATTTTTAGTCTGTGAATTTCCTTTTGAGTGAAATGTGTTTCTTGTACACAGCATGTTGTTGTGTTTTGTTTATTAACCCTATCTGCTAGTCTGTTTTTATTGGTGATTTGAGACCGTTTACATTGATTGATGTAACTGATATGTACTGGTTCATCCCTGTCACGATATCTTTCTGTTGTTGGCTTTTGTCCATTTTTTGTTTAATTATTTGCCCTGCTTAGTGGTTTCCTTTTGTTGTTGTTCTTAAGATTGTAGCTGTCTTTGTCTCTTTCAGTAGTCTTTGTAGTGTTGTTTTGGTGGCCATAAATTTCTTCAGTTGTTCTTTGTCCTGAAAGTATGCTATTTCCCCATCAATTTTTTTAAATTTTTATTTCAAAGATAGTGAAATGCAACAAAAGATAACAGAACAATCAAAAGAATGCAGTAGAACAGGCATAGAACTTCAGAGAGAGATACTATGAAAACAATAGCTACTATATTATATCTAGTTACTTTCAGAATAGTTGACCATTCCATCAGGCATAGCAACCACAAACCAAAAACAAAACACAGTAAAACCAATGAAAACAGGATGTGAAACGAAGAAAAAAAAAAAAAAAGGAAACGAAAATTCAACAAAATGAAGCAAACCAATGACAATAATATTGGGGCTCAAAGACAAGACAGAGGACAATCCCACCTATTTGCTACACTAGAAAATGTCATCTACCCAAGAGATGCTGAGACTGTGGGCACCAGGCCTGCAAAACAATCCAGCAATACAAGCACTTGTAACCCAGTTGCCATGAAACCAGTGGGTCCTCTGAGCAAGTAGGATGCTCAGTGGGGTGGGGGAGGGGAGTCCTTGGTTCATAGCCCGCGCACCGGCAGCCCTATGGGACCCAACTCTTTCTCTCCTCCTGGGCTCCGCCCGGTCTCGCAGACTCACCAGGGGGGCAGGCCGGTTTGCTTGTGGTTGTGGCCTCTCGCCCCAACATGGAGGGTCCACAGAAGGCACATAGTTCTTCCCCTGGGCACTGCATGGTCGCGCAGACTCACCAGGGGGGCAGGCGGGTTTGCTTGTGGTTGTGGCCTCTCACCCCAACATGGAGGGTCCACAGAAGGCACATAGTTATCCCCCTGGGCGCCGCACGGTCGCGCAGACTCACCAGGGGGGGTTCCCCATCAATTTTTAAGGATAGTTTTGCAGGGTACATCAATCTAGCTTCTTGAGGAATCTCCACTCTGATTTCCACAGTGGTCATACCACAGGGATATTTGTGCACCCATGTTTAAAGCTACTCAATTTGTAATACCTAGATCTTGGAAACAACCCAAGTGCCCATCAATCAAAGACTGGATACAAAAGATGTGGCATTTTTGTACAGTGGAGTACTACTCAGCTATCAAGAAATATTGCATTGAGACTTGTATAATGAACCCAACTTGAGACCATACTCATAAGTGTGATAAATCAAATTCACATGTGTAAATACCGTATTGTCTCCTTAGTGTAAGAAACTGAAAAATTATATATGATCCAAAATCTATAATAAATAGTATGTAAGGGTAAAAAACAGCTCAAAGAGCAAAAGGAATTGGGAAGGGAAAATGGTGAAAGAGGGAAGGGAAAAGGAAAAGATATAAATCTCTCTATATGTATGTGTAAGATAACTATAATGAACTTACTGCTGAATGTATTAGTTATTGAGAAAGAACAGTTAATACTCATATGACTAGATCAATTTTACGTCTATATCTGTTAATGTAAACAACCATTTTGAAGATAAGGATATGCAATATTGCAACCATTGTCAAGCTTCTATCATTCTGTTTTGTAAATCTGTAATGTTACTGTTGTGCATTCACTCTAGTCATTTGTTTGTCTCTTTTGCTTTTTGTCTTTGTTATATTGTGTTTTTTCTCTTAAATAAAAATAAAAAAATGTGCTTATGTACATATATATATATATATATATATATATACTGTATTTTTATAGCTGAAACTCAGTTTTGCTCATACTATTATGAAACATATGGAAGTAGCTGAAAGAGAATGTGAAAATTACTAAAACTACTAAAATTACTGTGTGTGCAAGTTAGGTAAAATTGAGTTGACCAGAAATCATGCAGATGTTTGCATGAGGCACACCTGCCCTCATTCTTAGCTCCTGATTTCAACAGAGTTGTGTTTCCAGCGTATCTCACCTGGGATCAAAATGAAAGAAACATTTTTGTTGTAATGAGGAACTTTGGATATTGAGCCCTGAGGAATAGAGACAATGGACAATGAATATCTGCCCCAAGCCCCATCAGGTAACAACAGCTACACTTCTTCATAATGATGATCCTGTTTGATCCAAATCTCACTGACTGAGTCTGTGAGTCTGCCTTTGCCGAACTAGGTTTTCTGTTTTGCACATTCAGGTGAGATGATGAGCATAATCCTCAGTGAATGCAATCAGGTAACCTAAAGTCCCTTAGTTCATGATTTGCAGCTAAGGGAGGTGTTTTACTATAATTTCAGTCAGGGGAAGCCATCATAAAAAACATGCAGTAGTACTCCTTTGCAAAAGAAGGATAAACTTAAGACTTTTATAGGTAAATGGTTGTAACTTGAGTCCTAACCCTAAGTGAAATAAATCACGCCCATATGTGTAAACGTCATATTGTCTCCCTATTGTGAGGAGCTGAATGAATAAATAAGATTTAAAATGTACAATAGATATTGTGAATTGACAAGAAACTGTTTAAAAGGAAAGAGAAACTGTGATGGGGGAGGAGAAATGAAGAAAGGGAAAAGGAAAATAATATATGTATATATGCAAGATAGTTAAGTACACTAGTACTTTCTCTTAGTTCTTTGAAAATATTGGTTTCTGGTAATATTGTTTGGGCAATCATTCATGCTTATATCTTGTACTCCAAGTAAGTATTTTGAGGATAATAATTTGCAATGTATTAATTATTGTTACTCTCCTATTATCATTTTTTGAAATTCTGTCTTTATCTATTTAAATTTAAAAAGTGCATTCATAAAATGATACAAAGCAGGTGCCTCATGAGACCGCTTGATTGTCACCTTCTTCACATATTCTCATTTACATTTTCACCATTATCCACTCAGTTCTCATTCTGCAAGAAACCTGCTCTCTACCCAGCAGCAGG
>RJWM01041676.1:0-14759 GCA_004363535.1 Dasyprocta punctata | reverse complement strand
AATCTGCAGCTTTTTACTGATTTCTGAAGACTTCACTGAGTAAATGGTTACAGATGTTGCGTCTATTTTAGCCCCCTAAAATCAGGCACGTAGTCTTTTAATTATCAAATACCAGATATAAAATTTAGATAATAATAACACTTCTGCCTCAGTTTTATATCACATAAGCAAATAAATATATATTCTATTTTTTTTTTTTTACCAATTTTGGAGGACTTGTATAAGGTAATTGCATACTCTTGCTGGTGATTTAAAACAAAATTTGATGAGTTAATTGATTTAAAAGAAAATTTGATGAGTTAATTGATTTAAAAGAACTACTTCAGCCAGGCATGGTAGCACATGCCTGTAATTCCAGCACTCACAAGGCTGAGGCAGGAGGATTGCTGTGAGTTCCAGGCCAGCCTGTGCTCCAAAGTGAGTTCAAGGCCAGCCTGAACTGCATAGTGAAACCCTGCCTCAAAAAGACAAAACAAAACAAACAAAACAAAAACAGTACTACTTCATACAAATTATTGATATACTTCCTGAAACACATTTAGTAAATATATTAATACTACTAATAATAATTAGAGCATTTTCAGAGTGTTTTAAAGACAATCATACTAACTCTATGAAAACTCAAAATTACCACTAAAGTTAAATTGAGGTAATTAAGATATAACAATTCTAATATTCTGTTTTACATTTCATGTAAAATACTTTCTAAAATAAGCTAAAGAGCACAAGAAAATGAATGAAACAATTAAAATCAATTAGATATTGGAAAAAATTGAATATAAATAGATTTAAAGTCTTTGTAAAGTAGCATATATTATGACTCAGATGCAAAAAAAGTCCATGTTACTAAGTCTGTCTTAAATTTAGCAGGTTTATTGTTGTAATATGTGGCATTATGTTTTATTTATTCCTAAGACTCAATACAACTGAACTTAAATATTACTTATTTTTTATTTTCTATATTCATTTTCCATCACTCTCTGTGATGGGAGAAAATGAACATAACAAGCTAAGGTAATTCCTAAAATATTTTATATTTCCTACAGTACATACATAGGATCTAGACTGACTTCTTTGTGTGTTTGTGTGTGTGTGCATGTGTGTGTGTGACTTCTCATAAATTAAAAGTACAACTTTTCTCATAAATTAAAAATACAATAAAAAGGTGAAAGTAGGCCAAACGTCAGTTCCATAAACTCTTTCGCATTTGGCAGTTCCTTTCCCCTTAGATCTGATTTGCTTCAATAGTAGAATGTGTCTATCTGAGGATAAATTCATACACAGCACAGCTACAAAATCGTGTTATATTTCAGAAGAAACTTGGTGTGGTCAAGATATTCCATTTCTATGGAAATATAGGCATTTCAAATTTTTTAAAAATTGCCAAAAACTATCACTGAAAAATTCCAAATACAATTACGTTTTTCTCTCCAAATCCAGATCTGTTTATTTCCCTTGCAATCAGAAGCTCTTCAAGGACTAATCTTTGCATATCAATTTATTACCTCTACTTTGTTTTATATAACATGTTTCTTTCAAATTATTTTTGTAAATTATGTTTGTTGGTACATTGTGGCTATACAAAATGACTACATTCATCATAAGGAATTTGTACCTATATATCACACGACTTGATATTTTCCCACTCCCCTCCCCTCCCCTCAATCCCTCTTCTCTTTCTTATTTGTAAAACCTTTTGTTTTCATTTTTTTCCCTTTTTACTCATCAATTTTTTCTTTCCCCTTTTTATACTTTCCCCCTCCCCCATCTTCAGTTCCCCTTCCCATTTGAACATCTCCTTCCTATTTCACACTATCTATTATGTATTTTGGTCTTTATTTATACTTACAGGTTTTCACACCAGAGAAATGACATGATATTTACATATGTGTGCCCAGTTTATTTCACTTGCCCAGTTTATGTCCTCAAAGTGCATCCATTTATCTAGAAATATCACAAGTTATCCTTATTTATTACAGGGTATTGCTCCATTGCATTAAAAAAAAACCCTACATCTTCTTTTACCATTTATCAGTTGATTGGCATTTGGGCCATTTCCAAGATTTAGCTATCTCAAATGGTGCTGCTATAAACATGGGTGTGCATATATCGCTGCGGTATGATGCTTTTAATTCTTTAAGGAAGATACCAAAGAGGTCGAACAGAACCTGTAGTCCCATGTTTTGAAGGAATCTCCATGCTGATTTCCATAGTGGTTGCACCAGTCTACACTCCCACCAATAGTGGAGAAGTGTTCTTTTTTCCCAACAGTGCCACCAGCATTTGTTATTGGTTGGTTTCTTGATAATTACCACTCTTTCTGGGGGCGAGATGGAATCTTAGTGTTGTTTTAATGACAAATAATGTTGAACATTTTGTCATATATTTATTTGCTGTTTGTACTTCTTCTGAGAAGTGTCTGTTTATTTCAGATGTGCACTTTTAGATTGGTTTTTTTAATTTGGGGGGGTCTAAGTTTTTGAGTTCTTTATTCTATATAGTAGTCCTTTATCTGAGGAAGAGCTGGCAAAAATTTTTTCTAACATTATGGATAGTCTCTTCACTCTGTTGGTGGGTTCTCTTGCTGTGCAAAACTTTTTAATACGATGAGATCTCACCCGTTGATTCTTTATGATTGTTCCTGTGTAACTAGAGTTTTGCCTATGTCTTGTTCAAGACTTCCACCTATTCTATCTCCCAGAAGATTTAGTATTTCTGCTTTAATATTTAGATCTTTGAGCCATTCTGATTTTAGTGTAGTGTGTGGTTAAAATTAGGGGTCTAGTTTTAATCTTTGGCATGTACAAAGTCAGTTTTTTTCAGCACCATTTATTAAAGATGTTAACTTTCACAGAAGGTGTTTGGCACCTTTGTCAGAGGTAAGGTAAGGTGGCTTACTGTGTCTTAACTTGTTTCTTCATCTTCTAATCTGTTCCACTGATCCTCAGGTCTGTTTTTTTTCCCAGTACCATGCTGCTTTTATCACAGTAGCTTTGTATTAAAAATTCAAGTCAGGAATTGTGATGCTCCTTGCTTTGCCTTTGTTACCTACAATTGCCTTTGCTATTCTAGGTCTCTTCTGGTCCCAATGAGTTTTTGGATTGTTTACCCTAATTCTGTGAGATATGACCTTGGAGTTATGATTGGTATTGCATTAAACATTTATAGCACTTTTGGAAGGATGACAATATTCACTAACTTGGTTCTTCCTACCCAAGACCAAGGGATATCTTTCCATTTTCTCATATCTTCTTCAATCTCCTTTTTCAAAGTATTATAATTTTCAATGTAAAGGTCTTTTACTTCATTCATTAGATTGATTCCTAGGTTTTTTTTTTTTGGATGCTATTGTGAAAGGTGTGGTTTCCTTAATTTCTGTCTTGGTGAGTTTGTTATTTGTGTGCAGGAAAGCTATTGATTTTTGAGTGTTCACTTTGTTTGTTTTGCTACTAAATCTATCTCATTGCCCCCCTGAGATTTTGCTTTTGTCAGCTGGACAGCTGGGTTTCTATGTAGTTTAAATGATTTCTCCTTTTGCATTTTTTTGGTTTAATTCCTGGGTTGATGCTTGTATATTGCCTACAGTGAGTAAGTTTTATTACTAGTATTTAGAATCTTTAGGAAATGATTACTCAGAGGTGTGTTCTAGGTATACCTGGCTTTTGGGGTTTGAGTCTGTTGCAAGATCCTACCTTTTCATTTACTGGGGATGAAAAGTTGCTGCCTGCTTGGCCCAGCCACTGGTTCTTAATTCTATAGGATTTTTATAAACCCTTAGGCAATTTTAGTCTTGGTATATCAGTAAGAATGACTCGTTAGAACAATTATGTCATCTTGATTAAATTGATACAATCAGCAATAACAGTAACATCAAACACAGCCTAGAAAATGATAAACTGAGGTAACTATTAATTTGCCACCTTAATCATATGAAATATATTTATGGTTATATAACAAAATCTAAAACAAACCAGAAAATTATATGTAGTAAATAAGCCCTCAACATGGCAATTTTACTTTCAGTGTAGAAAATTTAAAATGAGGTAGTTGAAAAAATAGAGAAATAGAAGAAAAGCAATTTGAAAGAAAGATGGAGAACAAAGGAGGATCATGCAAACTTCAGAAAACTAATGCAGAATATAAGATGGAAAGAGGGAAGAAATAAAAAGAAGAACAAAACAACAATAACAAAATAGAAACCATGTTCACATTTGTATAAAAACAGGAAGCGATGAAGAAAAAGCAGACAAACAAGGAAAAAGAGAAAAAGAGAGAAGAAAAATAAAGAGAAAAGAACAAAATAAAAAATGTCCACTTCAAAGTGTATTGCTACTGCCCCTGGAAGACAACATGAGCAGAGTACAGATCCATGTTGATCAATCCCAGCAAGCCAGCAGCAGCTCCTCCATGGGTAGAGGATAGTGCCTGTGACCCTGCACCCCTATTTCCACTCTATTTCAGACTGGCCTCAAGCTGAATGGCTGGAGCCACACCTCCCCAGGCTGCCTGCTACAGTCCCCACACCCACCGCAGGTATGAACTCAGCTGGGAGCCATCAGGTGAAACTGGCAGCCACTCTGAGTTGCAAGCTCAGCTGGCCTCTCTCAAGACGGCCCCTGGCCAATTGCCCTTTCTTGCCAGAGATCCAAAATGGACAACTCATCAGCCACCGCCATCCCCTGCATCAGCTGCAGTCTACTATGCCCACTGCTCTGCTCCACTGGTGTGCTTCTCCTTGGCAGCCCCTGGAGTCACCGGCAGTCACTGCGCACCTGCTGTTTCAAGTTTCTCCTCCCATGCAGTGGCTGCAGGCTCAGGGAGAAAGTGCTGCCTGCTCCTCTTTCTTCATTCAGGTTTCTTTCTTAGCTCTCCCTGTGGGCTTAAATTCTCACTTCAGATCATTGCTGTGTCCTGGGGACCCACTTCCTTCCTTTTCCTCTGCCTCATGTTGCTATATTCCTGTCTTTGGAAACCAAATCTCTTTTGCTCTTCCTCACCACTCTGCCATCTTCCCAGAAGTCCTCTTTTAATATTTTTAAGTGCTTCTTTTTCACATTTTCAAGAATACCACATTTAGTTTTCTATTGCATTTTTTTATTTAAGCAGAAAAAAAGACAGATATAACAAAGACAAAAAACAAAACAGACAAACAAACGACTAGAGTAAATGCACAACAGTACAGTTACAGGTTTACAAAACAGGATGATAGAAACTTGACAATGGTTGCAATATTGTGTATCGTTACCTTTAAAATAGTTGTTATATTAACAGATATAGACGTGTAAAATCGATCCAATCATATGACTGTCAATTTTTCTTTCTCAGTAACGAATACATTCAGCAGTGTGTTCATTTTAGTTATCTTACACATACATATATACAGATTTATATCTTTTCCTTTTCCCTTCCCTCTTTCCCCCTTTTCTCTTCCCAGTCACTTTTGCTCTTCAAGCTGTTTTTTACCCTTACATAGTATTTATAATAGATTTTGGATCATATATACTTTTTCGATTTCTTACACTAGGGAGACAATATGGTATTTACACATGTAGATTCGATTTATCTCACTTATGAGTATGGTCTCAAGTCGTGACCATTTACTTATAAAAGTCTCAATGCAATCTTTCTTAATAGCTGAGTAGTACTCCATTGTATAAAAATACTACATCTTTTTTATCCATTCCTTGATTGATGGGCACTTGGGTTGTTTCCAAGATCTGGCTATTACAAATTGGGTTGCTATAAACATGGGTGCACAGATATCACTGTGGTATGATGTTTTCAATTCTTCTGGGAAAATGCCCAGAAGTGGGATAGCTGGGTTGAATTGGATCTCTAATCCTAGCTTCTTGAGGAATCTCCACACTGATTTCCACAGTGGTTGCACCAATCTACACTCCCACCAATAGTGGAGAAGTGTTCCTTTTTCCCCACAGCCCCTCCAGCATTTGTTGTTGCTTGACTTTTTAAACTTGGCCATTCTTTCTGGAGTGAGATGCAATCTCAGTGTTGTTTTATTTTGCATTTCCCAAATGACCATTGATGTTGAACATTTTTTCATGTATTTATTTGCCATTTGTATTTCTTTCTCTGAGAAGTGTGTATTCATCTCAGATGCCCATTTGTGGATTGGGTCCTTGAATTTTAGGGGCCTGATTTATTTTAATTCTTTGTATATTTTAGATAGATGTCCTTTGTCTGATGGACAATTGGCTAAGATATTTTCCCAATTTGTGGGTTTTCTTTTTACTCTGTTGGAGATTTCCTTTGACATGCAAAAACTTTTTAGTAAGATGAAATCACAGTTGTTGATACTGGAAAGTGTTTCCCATACAATTTGATTTTTGTTCATGAACTCTCTGCCTACTCCTATGTCATCAAGATTTTTACCTACTCTGTCTTCTAGTAAGTTTAGTGTCTCTGTTTTAATATTCAGATCTTTGATCCATTTTGACTTTATTTTAGAGCATGGCGATAGACATGGATCTAGTTTTAGTTTACAGCATGTAGAAAGCCAGTTTTTCCAGCACAATTTGTTAAAGAGGCTATCTTTCTTCCAATGTACATGTCTGGCCCCTTTGTCAAAGATGAGGTGGCTAAGTGTGTTTGTAGTTGTGGCTGTATATTCTACTCTATTCCATTGATCTTCAGGTCTGCTTTGATTCCCGTACCATGATGATTTTATCCCAGTAGCTTTGTAGTATGGTTTCAAGTCAGGGATTGTGATGCCTCCTGCCTTCCCTTTGTTGCTGAGAATTGCCTTTGCTATTCTAGGTCTTTTCTGGTTCCAGATGATTTTCAGGAATGCTTTCTCCAGCTCTGTGAGGTAGGCAAGTGGTATTTTGATTGGGATTGCATTAAATCTATATAATAATTTTGGGAGACTGGCCATTTTCATGATGTTTGTTCTTCCTATCCATGAACAGGGAATATCTTTCCATTCTCTGGAATCTTCTTCGATTTCCTTCTTTAGAGTAATATAATTTTCACTGTATAGATATTTTACTTCCTTCATTAGATTGATTCCTAAGTATTTCATTTTTTTAGATGTTATAGTGAAGGGTGTGATTTCCCTTAGTTCTCTCTCAGTGACTTTGTTGTTTGTGTACAGGAATGCTATTGATTTTTGAGTGTTGACCTTGTATCCAGCTACATTATCAAATTTGGTTATTACTTCTAGAAGTCTTCTAATGGATTTTTTGGGGTCTGCTATGTGGAGAATCATATCATCTGCAAATAATGATAATTTCACTTCTTCCTCTCCTATCCTTATTCCCTTTATTTCTTTCCCTTGTCTAATTGCTCTGGCTAATATTTCCAGAACTATATTGAATAGAAGTGGTGATAATGGACATCCTTATCTTGTTCCTGATTTTAGGTTGAAAGTTTTCAGTTTTTGTCCATTTAGTAAGATGTTGGCTGTTGGTTTATGATACATGGCTTTTATCATGTTGAGGTAGAGACCATCTATTCCGATTTTCTGTAGGGTTATTTTTTTATCATGAATGGGTGTTGGATTTTGTTGAAAGCTTTTTCTGCATCTATTGAGATGATCATGTGGTTCTTGTCCTTGGCCCTGTTGATATGGCGTATTACATTTATTGATTTGAGTATGTTGAACCATTGCTGCATTCCTGGGATGAGTCCCACTTGATCAGATGTATCATCTTTCTGATAACTTGCTGTATTCTATTTGCCAGTATTTTATTGAGAATTTTTGTGTCTATGTTCATTAAGGGGATTGGCCTGTAGTTTTCTTTTTTGGTAGGGTCTTTCTCTGGTTTTTGTATTAGGATAATAATTGTTTCCAGGAATGAGTTGGGGAGTCTTAATTCCCTTTCAGTTTCATTGAAGAGTTTGAGGAGTGTTGGCATTAAGTCTTCCCTAAATTTCTTGTAGAATTCAGCAGTGAATCCATCAGGGCCTGGGCTTTTCTTTCTTGGTAGGGTCTTAATTACATTTTCAATTTCATTAGCCGAAATTGGGTTATTCAGCACCTTTACATCTTCTTGACTCAGCTTTGGTAATTCATAGGTTTCTAGGAATCTGTCCATTTCTTCTATGTTATCCAATCTATGTGAGTAAAGGTTTTCGAAGTAGGTGTTAATGATCTTCTGTATTTCCCCTGGGTCTGTAGTGATTTCACACTTTTCATTTCTTATTGCATGAATCTGAGTTTTTTTCCTCTTCTTGATAAGGTTGGCTAGGGGTTTATCAATTTTATTTACTCCTTCAAAGAACCAACTCTTCGATTTATTAATTCTTTGTATTGTTTTCTTAGTTTCAATTGCATTAACTTCTGCTCTAATCTTAATAATTTCCTCCCTTCTTTGGGCTTTGGACTTGCTTTTCTTTTTCTAAAAGTTTGAGGTGTAGCAATAGGTTTTTTATGTGTTTTCTTTCCATTTTTCTGATATGAGAGTTTAGTGCTATAAATTTCCCTCTGAGGACTGCTTTCATTGTATCCCACAGGTTCCGGTAATTTGTATTTGCATTTTCATTCCATTTTAGATATTGTTTAATTTCTTCTTTAACTTCTTCTGTGACCCATTGGTTATTTAGGAGAGTATTATTTAATTTCCATGTGTTTATGAAGTTATTGTAGGTTTTTTTGTCATCTGGTTCCAATTTTACTGTGCTATGGTCAGAGAATATGCATAGAATTATTTCAGTTCCTTTTCATTTATTTAAGCATGTTTTGTGGACCAGTATATGATCTGTTTTAGAGAGTGACCCATGTGCAGTTGAGAAGAATGTGTATTCTGATGTTGATGGGTGGAATACTCGGTACACATCTACTAGGTCCATTTGTTCACAAGTTTGATTCAGTTCTGTTATTTCTTTGCTGATTTTTTGTTTGGTTGATCTGTCTCTCTGTGATAGTGGGGTGTTAAGGTCCCCCATTATAACTGTATTATTGTTTGTTTGGTTTTTCATGTCTATTAAGAATTGTCTTACTTAGTTGGGTGCTCCTATATTTGGTTCATATATATTTATGATTGTAATCTCTTCCTCTTGAAGTTTTCCCCTAACAAGTATGTAGTGACCTTCTTTATCTCTTTTGATCATTTTCGGTTTGAAGTTTGCATTGTCTGCAAACATAATAGCTACCCCTGCTTTTTTCTGGGTTCCTGTTGCATGGATTATTGTTTTCCAGCCTTTGATTTTTAGTCTATGAATTTCCTTTTGAGTGAAATGTGTTTCTTGTACACAGCATATTGTTGGGTTTGTTTCTTAGCCCACTCCGCTAGTCTGTTTCTTTTTATTGGTGAGTTGAGACCATTTACATTGATTGATATAACTGATATGTACTGGCTCATCCCTGTCATGATATCTTTCTGTTATTGGTTTTCTACATTTTATGTTTAATTATTTGTCCTGCTTAGTGGTTTCCTTTTGTTGTTATTCTTACGATTGTGGCTATCTTTCTAGAGTGTCTTTCAGTATTCTTTGTAGTGTTGCATTGGTGGCCATAAATTTCTTCAGTTGTTCTTTGTCATGAAAGTATCTTATTTCTCCATCAATTTTTAAGGATAGTTTTGCAGGGTACATCAATCTGGGTTGAAAGTTGTTTTCTTTCAGGATTTGAAATATTTCACTCCAAATTCTTCTTAACTTAAAGGTTTGTGTTGAGAAGTCTGCCATGATTCTGATAGGCTTTCCTTCATAGGTGATCTGTTTCTTTTCTCTGACAGCTTTTAGTATTTTGTTCTTGTGCTGTATTTCTGATACCATTATTATTATATGTCTGGATGAGGATTTATTTTGGTTGTGGTTAATTGGGGTTCTGTATGCCTCAGTTACCTGTATTTCAGATTCTCTTCTCATGTTTGGAAAGTTTTCTGCTATTATTTCTGTGAATAGTCTTCGTAGGTCTTTAGTATTGACCCCTACTTTTTCATTTATGCCTATTAATCTTATGTTATTTCTCTTGGCATCATCTTGCAGCTGTTTTATTGTTGTTTCTTGGTTCCTTACTATTTTTAAGAGATCTTTTCTTTCATGGCCATGATCTCCCATGATGTCTTCAAGATCTGAGATTCTATCTTCAGCTTCATTCAAGCGGTGTTTTGAACTTTCCATGGAATTTTTCATTTCCTGAATTTCCCTTTGCATCTGTTTCATGCATTCTGTTTGTGTCTTATATTGTTCATTCAGGGTTTCCATCATTTTCTTAAGTTCTTCTATTTTTTTTATCTTGCTCTTCTTTAGATACACACAACATTTCTTTAATAATGATTCTCATTTCATTTTTTAGCTGAGAGAATATTTCTGATTTGAATTTCTCTATAGCTTCATCGAGCTGTTTCTTTATTGCATTTTCTATCATTTCAGAGAGTTCAATTGTGTGACTCCCACTGTCTTTCATTTCAGTGTCTCTTGGATTTGTTCTCAGTGGGCTGGAGGACTGAGACTGCCTCTTGGTCTTTCATTTTGTCATTTTTTTCTAGAACCCATGTGGCCCTGTGTCCTGTGAGGCTGACCGGGCGTTCCCCTGGTGGGTCACGCTGAGCCACGGGACTCAGTAGTGGTGGATCTTGTGCACAGCAAATGAGGGCGGCCTCCCAGAGTGTGTTGGTGGAGCCTCCGCCTTCCCGGGTTGGGGCCGAGGCCTTCTGTTCCCAGGGAGCTAGGCAGAGTGTAACCGGGAGTGTGGCTCCTCCTAGATCCTAAGTCTGACTGCAAGAAGTTCAGGGCTTCTGCTGTGCTGGGCAAGCCTGGGTGAGTCCTAGGCCTACAGTTCCAGGGCCTTGCTCCTGGCTGGGTGGGACCCACAAGCTCTAGGGTGCAGTGTGCAGGCCGCTCCACTGAAGTATGGAGCTCGCGTGCACTCTGCACTCTGGTGGGGTGAGCCCAAGCTCTCCAAAGCCCTGCAGCTATGCTGGTCAGTCCCTGCTAAGCAGCTCTGGGGTCCTGGGCTGGGCTGGGCTGAGTACCTCTGTGTCCTGCAAGGCTGGCCAGGCGTTCCTCTGGTGGGTTGCACTGAGTTGCAGGACCCGGTAGAGCTGGATCTCTATTGCATTTTATCTTACTCAAAGTTTAGATTAGTTGTGGGCTTATGATTTTACTTGTCATTTTGTTGAGGATGATATATCTTGTGGCAGTATTTAGTTTAGGTTGTACTTTGATGTCTCATTTGACTTTTTTGTTCACTAAGGCTAAAATAATCTGCCAAGTGAATTATCTTTTCTATATCTTATTTTATGATGTTCCATTTTCCCTAAATTTAGCAATAGTTTAAGAGAAACTATAGACATGGTTTAGTCCCTGAAGATTTTGAATGCAAAGACATTAGCGTCCATAGACTAGTTAAGAGCTTTCCAAGAGGGAGTTCATGTACAAGTATATAGACTTTCAGATGTGTGTTAGCTGTCTATTGCAATGTCACAAATTTGTCTCAGACTCAGTAGTTAAAAAATAAGAAGACAGCATCTATGGTTAGTAACCTAATACCAAAGCGACATGCCATCACTTCTACCATGTGATATTAGTTGCACAAATTAACCCTGGTACAATATAGAAGGACTCTTTGATTTAGTACCAAAAATGTTATACCTATCAAGTATTTTAATGAAACTTCTTGTTCTTCTATCCCCTTGATACATTCATACAGAGATTATTTTATTCATTTATAAATAGAAGAGGAAAAAGGAACAGTAACTGACATGAGGTCACAGAGCCAGTCATTAGGTGAAGATCTCATGCTTCTTTCATTATACTCAACTTTCATTATCTGGGGAATAGAACTCTTCTGCTTTGAGACAGTGTTTGGATTTCTGAAAAAAATGTTGTGTCTTGTCTTTGAGGCCCAATATTGTTCTCATTGTTTGCTTTATTTTATTAATTTTTTTTTGCTTTATTTCATATTCTGTTTTTATTAGTTTCATTCTGATTTGCTTTTGGTTTGATTTTACTATTTCTGATGGAATTGTCAACTATTGTGAAGGTAACAAGATATACTATAGTAGCTATGTTTTCCTGGTATCTTGCTTTGAAGTTCTGTACCAGTTCTACTGCTTTGTTTTGATTGACTTTGTTCTGTTATGTTTTGTTGGATTTTACAATCTTTAAAATAAAATTTTAAAAAATTCAAAAAAAAAAGCTTTCCTGTATTTATTTTTTCCTCCCTGAGAAAATCATTGTTACTACGTTACTAGTAGCCATGTATTTTCTCACATAGAGCACTTAAAACTTTAAAATGAGAATCGGATATGTAATTTTCCCGAAATTTTCATCCTAGCACATTTTTCAAATCAAACAGCACATTTTTCACTGTGATCGACACTATTCTTAAAAGGTAGTATGGATTTTATCTTCCAGGAGGTCAAAATGTATCGACAAAGCACAAGACACAGTATTCACATTTGTTCACCTCATGAATACTCCTTCTTCAATTTAATAAATACATTTTTACAAAAATTGAATATGGCTTCAACAGGTCAAATATTGCACATATGCCTTTTTGCTGTAGTAACAGGGAAAGTGTGTATGGATGGATTAAAAACAATGGAATGTAATTTAAATGTTGAGTAAGGAGTAGCAAAATATTTTGAGTTGACAAATTCATCTTACTTGCATTGCCCTTGCCACCTCCCATAGCTACACAGACATTTTTTCCTCACTGACCCTCATGTTCAGGTCAGGATCTCACTGCTGAACTTCAGTCAGTGATGCCTAGGATGTCTCATTTTGCGTACAACTGAAGCTTTGTTTTATTTCAGATTTAGTCTATTTGCTTGTGCCAATGACAGCTGGAAATACATTTCAGACTGTTTGTAATCTTAGCAAGAATATTCCTCTTTAAATTTCTTTCTTCTCTCTCTATGACTAACATGGAAAGATTGGATTTTGGGGACTTTGTTATTAATCTAATTTTTGGTTATATTATTAACAATTTAAAAATGTAAGGTTTCTTGTCCTAATTTTTAAAATAACAGCTAAGTTTAAAGGAAAAAGTACTTTTTATGAGCAACTACTTTATTAATATAATTAAATACAGGCTCCATCGAAGTATGAAAGGACAAATCTATGAGGAAAGTATAGTAAATACAGTACCTGTCTTTGAATCTACCTTAATTAATAATAATTCCTGAAGAAACTTAATGGAGTTTGTACTGGGAGAAAGAAAAGTTTTAAAATTTTGATGCCTTTCACTGTTGGAAAGTCACCTTCTAGGTAGATACCTCACAATTATTTTTAAAGGGCTTTCAAGGTGTTATAGCTTTCTTTTCCAGTTACTTATGGTGACTGGGTATGAATGATCCATAGAATGAGTTAATTTTTTGTGAGGGATAATTTTTATTCATTTCTCTATAAAAGGCCTTCAGAGTATGTGAGAGTAGAAAAAAATCAGCTTGAATTATTTGTGAACATACAAATGACCAACTTAAATCTTTGCATTCCCAAAAGCTGAAGAAATGACAACAGGATTGGTCTCTGTATGGGCAGAGGCCACTTGGTAATTTTGGGGGGTCAAGCTATGCTAAAATAGAAAGATCGATGTATGCCCGAATATGCATGATATATCAATTTCATTTCCTTTGGATAAGTATCCAGTAGGAAAACTAATGGATCTTATGGTAGTTCTATTTTTATTTTTTGTGGAACCTACATACTTCATACATAAATTCTCACTAATAGTACATAAGAGTTCCCTTTCTCCATATTCTCATCAGCACGTCTTCTATCTATTCTTTTTGAAATGACTGTTCTCACAGGTGGGCATAATACTTCATTGTGGTTTTGTTTTTCTTTTTCCTCATGATTAGTGATATTGAACATTTTTTCTGATAACTTTTGGCCATTAATATACCTTTGTTAGAAGAAATGTCTCTAGGTATATTGCTCATTTTCAAATTGGATTATTTGGTGTTTTAATGTTGAGATTTTAGAGTGGCTTATATATTCCAGATATTAAACATTTTTATATTTGTACTTTGTACATATTTTCTCCCATTCTGCAGATTGTCTCATCCTTTGGTGATTGTTGTCTTTGTTGTACAGAAGCTTTTTAGTTTGACATAAGCTCACTTGTTTATTTTCCCCTTTGGTTTCTGTACTTTCGGTATCTTATCCTAAAAATCCTTGCCTATTTTACTGTCCTGAAGTCTTACTCTGTATTTTCTTCTAGTAGTTTTTTTACATTTAAGTTTTTAGTACATTATGAATTGACTTTTGGAGCTGTTAAGAGGTAGGCATATGGTTTTATTCTTATGCATGGATATCTAATTTTCCCAGCATCTTTTACTGATAAGACTGGACTTCTTCCAATGCATGTTCTGAATACCTTTGTAAAGCGAATCAGGCTACCTTATATGTGTAGGTTTATATCTAGGCTCTCTATTGTTTTCACTAATATACTTTTGTGTGCTTATGACAATAACATGCTGTTTTGATTAGTATAGTTTTGTAGTAGTGTATTTTTATGTCAAATAATGTAATATTTCATGCTTTGTTCTTTGTGCTAAAGATTGCTCTGGCTATTTGAGGGTTTGTGTTTGTTTATAGTTTCATACAAGCTTTATGACATTTTATACTTTTATGAATAATGTGATTGTTGTTTTGATATAGACACACTGAATCTGTAGATTTTCTTGGTTAATATAAACATTTTAACAATATCATGGTACTTGTAAAGGGTAATTGGTCCTGTCAAGCTTGTCCTTGGGGCTGGGTAAGCCTAGATACAACAGTCACTAGCTTGTGATCAGGCACTGCGAGCTTCTGCTCATTTCTGGAAAGATTATGATTAAGAAATC
>RJWM01041675.1:0-14757 GCA_004363535.1 Dasyprocta punctata | reverse complement strand
GATTTCTAATACTTACTTATGAGCTATTATGATTCAAGAAGGCTGAGATTTCATATTTTTTAAAACGAGGATGATTAGTACCATCTGAAAATGATGACCTTGGGCTGAGGCTGTGGCTCAGTAGAAAAGCACTTGCCTAGCATGTGTGAGGCCCTGGATCAAACCCCAGGACAGGAAGGAAAGAAGGAATGAAGGAAGGAGGAGGGCAGGAAAAAAAGAAAGGAAAAAAGAAGGAAGAAAGGAGAGGGCGGGAGGAATAGAGACAAAAAAAAAAAAAAAAAAAACCAGGGAGGGAGGGGAAAAAAGGAAGACAAGAGAGAAAGGGAGAGGAGGGGAGAAGAGGAGAGAAAGGAAAATCAAATCAGTCATAAAAGGATTTTAAAAAAGAGAGCAAACTGGACATAGTGTTATATGCCTGTAATCCCAGCACTATGAGAGACTGAGGCAGAAGAACTACAACTTTGAGCATGGCCTGGGCAACTTTGTGACTCTTCAAGACCCTGTCTCAAAATTAAAAAAATAAATAAATAAAATAAAATAAAATAAAGGAACAGAAATGTAGCTCTGTAGAAAGACCCTGAGTTTAGGTCCCATTGAGAGAGAAACAGACAGAGACAGACAAAGAGATGGAGAGACACAGAGGCTGACTTTTCTTTCTCATTATTTCTTAATGGATATGCAATTCTATTTAACTTATTTCAGATACATAATATGTGACTACAATAAGGGATTAACGAGTGCATGTAAACAAAGTTGAAGTGAATGTAAGAGCAAGTGGACCAGGGAATGTGTGTTTGTCCATTCATACATCTATCTGTCCTTCTGTCCTTCCTTCCTTCCTTCCTTCCTTCCTTTCTTTACTAACACAGGGTCTTACTGTTTTCCCTAGGTTGGTCTCAAACTCCTGGGTTCAAATGATCCTCTAACCTCAGACTCCAGGCTCTAAATCATATTTGTTGTTATTTTTACTGTTGTTGTTGTTGTTTTGAGACAGGGTCTCACTATGTAGCTCTGGCTGTCTCAAGCTCACTTTGTAGCCCTGGCTGGTCTCGAACTCACAATTCTCCTGCCTCAATCTCCTGAGCGCCGGGATTATAGGCATGTGCCACCATTTCTGATTTCCTACACCTGAACTCAACTCTAGACTGACTGTATCTAACAACTCTCTCAGCACAACAGTGTACATACTAGGGGCTTAGAAATTTGCTTTAAGGGCCAGGCGTGGTGGCACACGCCTTAAATCCCAGCACTCAGGAGGCTGAGACAGGAGAATCATTGTGAGTTCAAGACCAGCCTGGGCTACAAAGTGAGTTCAAGGCCAGTCTGAACAGTATAGTGAGGCCCTGTCTCAAAAAAATAGGGCAGGGGATTTAGCTCAGTGGCCTAAGTGCCTGCCTGGCAGGTGGGAGGAGGTTGTGAGTTCAATCGCCGGTACCAAAAAAAAATTTTTTTTCTTTAAGGAACAAATAATACATACTGCAGGACTTTTATGAAACACCTACTACAGAAATTATTACACTGTTCCATGCATCACAGCAATGCATAAAAACCTCAACAAAGCTAAGATCTCAGAAACCGGAGAAGCAGGGGAAGAGAAGGAAGAAGGAAAACAGGAGTTTTCCCTAGACAAGAATTTTAGCAGCAACCTCACGGCCACTTCATGAATCGGACCAGTCCTTCTTCTTGCCATTGTCACCATCCTAACCTAAATCAACAGCAACTATATTGGTGTATCTTGATTGATTCTCCATATTTCTACTCTCTCTCTCTCTCTTTTATTTTTTATTTTTTTATTTTTTCCAGCACCAGGGATCGAACTCACAACCTCGCACCTGCCACGTCAGGCACTTAAGCCACTGAGCCAAATTCCTGGCCCTAGTTTTTTGAGGCAGGGTCGCACTATGTAGCTCGGGCCGGCCTTGCATTCCCGTTGTAGCCCAAACTGGCCTCGAACTCACAACGCTCCTCCTACCTCAGCCTCCCAAGTGCTGGGATTAAAGGCATGCACCACCACACCCAGCCATATTTCCACTCTTAAACCCTTACCCCCATCTTGAGGGCCACAATGATCTTTTTAAAGGTCTCTGTGACACAGCCAGTGACTCAAATAAGAAAGTGCAGGTACAGAAGTCACCCTTCCTTCCAACGCAACAATACTGGGCTCAGAAACAAGGCAAGAGCACTCTGACCCTGCATCCTGGGGCAGAATGACTATGGCAGTTCTTCGATTCCCCTGGTTCCTGCCTGCTTTCTGAACCAGATTCTTCAAACTTCATGGGTGCTGCAAGGTGTTTGACAATCTTCCAAAAATTCCTTTTCTGCTTAAATTGGCTGGAATTGGGATCTGTAATTTTCATCCAAAACCCTTCCTGGATCAGTGCCACGCTTTTTTTTTTTTTTTAATGACCTGTCACTCAGTATATTTAGCCCTCTAAAACAGGTATAATCAAAAAGCTGAAATTTAAATACCATTCACATCATCAACCTCTTGAAAACAGCTTTCGAAATGAACAAGCAGTTTTATTTATTGCTTGATTAAATCCAACCCTCTACCTACTCTGCCTGCACCTGGGTAGCTAAATATGGTTGATGAAACACATGCAATGAAACCAACTGGCCTCACTTCCAACAGTCCACTCAGGTCTGCCTGCTCTCACTTTTCCAGAGCATGATTTCACACTTTCTCCTGTCCCTCAAGCAGCTAACATATCACCCCCTATCCTCACTTTTCACTTGGTGGTAACTGTTTTATATTTCACTGAGCAACAGAGGAAACCATCCAACACTTTCCTCCCATACCAAAATATACATTCCAGACTACTTGTGTATATAGCCACATATTCTACTCTGCTCCCTTCTGTTACCTTGAACTGAATCAAGTATGCTTGTACTTGAAAGCAATCCTCAGTTATGCACTAGCCTTCATTCCCCCACCACTTTTCCAGAACATCACTTTCTCCTGTAGCACAACATACCCGCTCTCCTGCAGGATTACAATCAATATTCAAAAAGGCTGCATTAACTTCCACCAAAAGAAACCTTCTTTCAGATATATACACTCACCCTTTCATGCTGTTTCTCTGCACTTCATAACATAACTCCTCTTTTGCGGGGTGAGGGGTTGAGACAAGGTCTTGCTGTGTAGTACAGGCTGCCCTCAAACTCACTATGTAGCCTAGGCTGGACTTGAACTCACAATGACCATCCTATCTCCGGTCTCCTGAGTGCTGCGATTACAGGCGTGCACCACCACACCTGGCTCCCACAGCGCAGTTCTTGAAAAGATTTGTCTCCGTAGCCCTCTCCAGTTCATCTCCCATTTTCTCTCACACACACACCAAACTACTTTGTTGTCCTTTCTGGTCAATCACTGGTTGTTGATACTAATTATCTCCATACTGATAAACCCAATGGGCAATTCTCAGTCTTTACCTTATGTTACTAACAGCATTGGCCAAAGATGATCACTTTTCCCTTCTTGAAACACCTCTATTTGTCTTTCAGGGGAGGAGGATTTTACCAGGGATTGAAGCCAAGGTCTTCACACAGAGCTCTATCTTCAGTTCACACAGAGCTGTATCTTCAGTCTTTTAAAAACTGTTTGTGACACAGACTCACTAAGACACTAAATTGCCAAGGAGGGGCTTGAATTTGTGATTTTCCTGTCTCAGTCTCACAGAGTGCTGGGACTATAAGTGTACAATGTCCCTATTTGTCTTTTTTTTTTTTTTTTTTTTGATACCAGGGATTGAACTCACAACCTCACACCTGCCAGGCAGGCACTTAGGCCACTGAGCTAAATCCCTGGCCCCATTTTTTGAGACAGGGTCTCACTATGCAGTTCAGGCTGGGCTTGAACTCACTTTGTAGCCCAGGCTGGTCTCAAACTCCAAACAATCCTCCTGCCTCAGCCTCCCGATTGCGCCACCACGCCCAGCTCCCTATTTGTCTTCTGAGACATCATTTTCTCCTCTTTGTTAACTGCTCCCCCACTGAAGGGTTCAACTCCTAACCCACCACAACCATTGTTAAATTCCTATCATCTTGTCTTGAAATCCTATATCGCTATTGTTTTGGAGGGGTTTTTTTGTTGTTGTTTCTTTTGATTGTTTTCTGTTTTGCCTGTGTTTTTTTCCCCCTTTAAAAAAAACTGTTGGGATGTTCCTGAGCTCAGATCTCAGAGATGCCCTCTCCTCTACGCATTCTAAAGCCTCCTAAAGCTTTACAAACCAAGTCTACTGGTAACTCCCAATTTTTTATAATCTCACAGTAGACTTCTTCCCTGAGAATTCACTTTCACTTTCTAACTACTTACTGGACCTCTCCTTCTGATGTGTAATTGGTACACCAAATTTAACATATCCAAACTGAATCCCAACTATTTCTCCTAAGAACTCATTCACAGTCTTCATCTCAGCTCAGGGCCGCTCCACTCTTCCAGGTCCTCAGGAAGAGTTCATCCCAAACACAGCAGACAAGGTGATGTTTTTAAAAGACGTCAGATTCTATCACTTCTCTGCTCAAAACCTTCACACTGTTTCCCATCTCATTCTGAGAAAGTTCCAAAGTCTTTACAATGGTTTACAAGGTTTCATATTATCTGATGACCACTACCATGTCCAGGGTTATCCCCTACACTTCTTTCAATCAACTCTCCTCATTCACGCCAGTCACAGTGGACTCCTTGCTTTCCCTTGAACACACTTCTAAACTACACATTGCTGCCATGGGGTTGTTTCGGTATTTGCTGTTATCTCAGCATGGAATGCTCTTCCCCCAACTCTCTCCATGCTATTTTCATCATTTTACCCAGACCTCTGGTCCAATCACCTTATCAGAGAAGCTTCTCTGACCACAGAAAACAGCAACTCTCCTCCTTATACTACACTATTTTTCTCCAAAATAATGCTCCACATCTAACATATTAACTAATTTATTTATTTATTTATTTATTTATGTATTTATTCCTTTGTCTGTTTCTAAATATCATATGAAACCCAGAAAGGAAGGCACTTTCAAATTTCCCTAACCTCCAATGTCCACCATAGAACCTGGTACAGAGTAGGTGCTCAAGAAATTATTGATGAATGATTGAGCAAGTTTTAGCTTTTAAAATGATAAAATGAGACAGACAGGCGTGGTAGCACAAGCCTATAATCCCAGCACTAGGGAGACTGAGTCAGGAGAATCACTACGCATTCAAGACTAGCCTAGGTTACAAAATGAGCTCAAGGCCAGTATAGCAAAGACCATCTCAAAAAAAAAAAAAAATCATAAAATGAGTATATAAAAATGTATGAACTACTTTTACACAAACAAGTTTGTGACAGACAAAAAAACTGCCACCCAGATCCCCCTGCAAAGGACTTGCCGGGAGCATAGTCGGTCCCCATAGGAACCAACTCTGTCCTTCCCATGGGAGCCCTCACCAATGACTGACAGAAACAGCAAGTAGGGCTCCCAGTTTTTCTCTATATAATTTTTCAAGATGCATAACTGCACATAATTTAAGTGTAAATAAATACAAAAACATTGTTTAGGGCTGAGGATATGGTTCAATGGTAGTTTTCCTAGCATGCACAAGGATTCAATCCCCATCACTGCAGAGAAAAAGATCAAGAAAACTTATTTGCTTAAAACACACACACACACATCCCTACCTTTGAAGGACAGAAGTTGAAATTGTAAAGGGGCTAAACGTCTTTGGTAACTATCTGTGTATATCTGGGAGCACGAAAAAAATAATGCAGTATTTGTTAGAAGTTGCTAAATTATGCCATTCTTCTAGTTCTTTAAATTCCTGAAATGTACTAAAATATATATATAAAACCTTTAATATGTTAATATTTAAATATATAAATATTTAGATAAATACAACGTTTGTATCATAAATTAGAATATTATGCCTTTGAATCTTGGGATTTAAAGACGTAGGAAAAGCAAGAACTGGAGAAAAGTTTCTGTAACTCCAACTATGGAGTACATTTAATGTTTTTAAGGAATAGCTTTTTATTATTGGCAAAATATATTCTAAATATTGCAGGAGGATATAATGTTTTCAAGGGAGAAGAGATTATAGCTTCATGAACCTTCAAAAATTAACCCCCAATGAGTAACAAAAACTTCAACAGTTCACCATTAAGAATATAAACCTATCTAGAACATAATTAAAAATATACCAATAGCCAGGCGTGGTGGCGCATGCCTTTAATCCCAGCACTTGGGAGGCTGAGGTAGGAGAAGCATTGAGTTCAAGCCCGGCTTCGGCTACAACGTGAGCACAAGGCCGGCCTGAGCTACATAGTGCAACCCTGCCTCAAAAAAACCAGGGCCGGGAGTTTGGCTCAGTGGCTTAAGCGCCTGTCTGGCAGGTGCGAGTTTGTGAGTTTGATCCCCAGGGCCGCAAAGAAAAAATAATAATTTTATATATATATATAACAATAAATATGATCTCTTTTTGGATGACAAATCTGGGTTACAAATGAAAAAGAAACTTAGTAAAGTGGTATAATGTTTTTCTTTTTCCACAAAATGTCTACGCTGCTCCACAAAATCAACTAGAAACCTTTAACTCTTACATCTAATGAGACTGTTTTAACCTTATACACAACAGCTCAATGTAGAAACAACATTTTGGAAGTTCGATAACCTATAACGTTATAATTTAGGAATGCTAAACTGAGGCACGACAGCAAGATATAGTCACATTGCTGGTGAACTGAGAAATGGAGGTCAGATGTGGGAGAAAAGTTCTGTGGCTGTGTTTTTCCCATTTGTGCACTGCGAAGGAAAGTTTCCAATCCAGTTATTAAACTTTCACTCTGTCTGAGGTAATAGCTTAGGCCAAAAGCAATTATATAGGCTAGAACTGGAGATATAAGGGTTTGTTGCTGTTTGAACAGAGTCAGATAATTCCTAGGTTTGTATATATGTGCCCTTATCCTTTAATCAGCAAATGCAACTACTACACCAAAAGTCTCCCTCCTGTTTCCAGTTCTTCTCAATCACAGATTTTTGAAAAAAGAAGCAAATAAAACTATTTTCCTACATCTGTTCAATATTTTCTCAGGCTAGCCTTGAGCTAATGATCCTTCTCCTGCAGCCTCCTGAAGAGCTAGGATTTTAGGCATACACCATCATGTATTGTCTTCAATGCAAACATTTTGAGATAATTTTGCACAAAACAGATTTCCTTGTAGGAGGATTAAACTGAGACATAAAGAAGTGATTGCAGCCGGGCATGGTGGCGCACGCCTTTAATCCCAGCACTCGGGAGGCTGAGGTAGGAGGAGCGTTGTGAGTTCCAGGCGGGCTTGGGCTACAACTCGAGCGCAAGGCTGGCCTGAGCTACATAGTAAGACCCAGCCTCAAAAAACTAGAGCCAGAGCTGGGTGTGGTGGCGCATGCTTTTAATCCCAGCACTCGAGAGGCTGAGGTAAGCGGAGTGTTGTGAGTTCAAGGCCAGATTGGGCTACAACGCGAGCGCAAGGCCAGCCTGAGCTACATAGTGCGACCCTGCCTCAAAAAAACTGGGGCTGGGGGTTTGGCTCAGGGGCTGAAGTACCTGCCTGGTAGGCACAAGGTTGTGAGTTTGATCCCCGGTGCCACCAAAAAAAAAAAAAAAAAAAGTGACTGCATTTCCCTGAAGCTTATTTCTGATACTGCTGCCTGTGTTCTTGCCATACATTTAGAATACACTCAGATATGAGAAGACATAAAGAAAACATTTATGCACATACTCTCCCATACTAAACTAACTAAAGTGTGATTCTTCTCTTTTTCCTTTCAAACGAAAACAAGTGTCAGATAGTAGCACACACCTGTAATCCCTGGTACTCAGGAGACTGAGGCAGAAGGATCTCAAGTTCCAAGCCAATTGAAGTATCTTAGTAAGACTCAAAATAACATTTAAAAAGGGACAGGGACATAGCTCACTGGTAGAGCACTTGCCTAGCAAATACAAAAGTCCTGAGTGCTGGGGAAAAAAAAAGAAAAAGAAAAAAAATTCTTGAACAAAACAAAAATTATCACCGGTACCTTCACTTACGCTCTGGCTGCACTTGAACATTTCAAACTTGAAGATGAATAATGAATATGGAGAAAGTATGTGCCTTTTACTAAAGTGCATTGAATTCTACGAATTTAAGTGCATTATATACCTCATATAAGTGAAATCATATCTGTCATTTTGTGCCTGACTTATTTCAGTGTCTTCACTGCTTATATGCAGTGTCTTCAATGTTTACTCGTGTTGTAGCCTGTGTTAGAATTTCATTCCTTTTTATAGCTGAACAGTATTTGATTGCTTGCATATTGCATACTCTATGAATCTATACATGTACTGATAAACATTTCGGTGTTTCCATTTTTTTGCTATTGTAAACATTAACACTGTTATGAATACTGGTTACAAATTTCTTTCAACCCCTGCTTCTAATTCCTTTGGTTACATACCCTGGAATGGAAATTACTGCATTATTTGACAATTTCTTGTTCAAATTTTGTTAGATTTGATTTTTTTTTAAGACAAAGTCTCACTATGTAGTCTAGGCCAGCCTTGCTGTCACTATGTAGCCCAGGTGGACTTGAACTTGTGATCTTCTTACCTTAGCCTCCCAAATGCTGAGACTGCAGCACACCCAGATATAATTAATTTTTGAGGAACTGTCATACTCTAAAATTTCAAAGCACAAATACCAATGTATACAGCTTTATGAGAAGTAGCTCTCGTCTCTGGTGTTGACTACTCACACAGCCTAGAGTTACTTTAGAATTATAATTGTAGTAAGTGTAGAAGAAGCAGCTTAGGATTTCACAAGATGAGAAAAAACAGGAAAACTAGCAGCTATCATTTATTAACTGTTCAATATGTGCCAGAATCTGAGCTACACAGTCTTACCATGAATCCTGCAAACCTACTTAGTCCTGCTAATTCCACTTTGCAGAGGAGCAAATAGGCCAGACAGGTCATAGGACACACCTAAGACAACAAAGCAGAGCAGTGACAACACCAGAACTCACTTGCAGACCTAAATCATCTCCTCTTTATCCTTAATTCATTACTTCAACGATCATTTACTGAAGGCCTACCATGTGCTAGGCAGTATTTTGAATTGCAGATGACACAGCAATGAACAAAACATATGTAAAATAATCTTAGCCTAATGGAATCTATCTCTAGTGGGCAAAGACAGACAGTACAAACACATAAGCAAATATAGTACATAGCCTACAACATGGTCATAACTGCTCTGGAAGAAAATAAAGCAGATGAGACAAGGAGCTGCAACTCAAAACAGGTTTGATCACCAAGATGAGCTAGCTGTGGGCAAATCTTGGAAGAGGTGAGAGAAGAGAGCACTAGGGAAAGATTATTCTAGGTAGAGGAAAGCACAAGTGCATAAACGTCAATACAGCCTGCCTTTCTCATTTGAGGAACAGTGGGGAGGTCCAGTGTGATTGGGGAAAAATGAGTACAGACTGGTAAGGAGGGATGAGGCCAAGGTGCTAGAGGAACCAGTTTGCATAGATTGTGTGTGTCCTCGAAGGATTTAGGCTTGTAAGCTGAGGCAACCAATGAGCCGTGCAACATTCTGAACAGAGGGACAATGTGACCCGAGGAATCCTGCTGGCTACTGTGTCAGGAAGAGAAGCCAGTGAGGGGCTGCTTAACCACTCATGCAGTAAATGACAGGAGCGGTGGAGAGGAGGACCTGGTTAAACTAAGTATTTTCTAGAGGCAGATCAAGGTTTACTGTTGGACTGCATGGAGGGGATAAGAAGTGGAGAATGACTCTGTGGCCTTTGGTCTGAGCCATTAGGCAAAAATCACCAGACGAGGAATAGGAGCCTGCAGAGCACAGGTCTAGAGAGACTATGGGAGCCCTGCTCTGTATGTGTGACATCTGAGAAACCACTGGACATCGAAGGAAGTATGGAGAAGAGGCAGATGGAATGTGAAGTCCACAGTTTAATGGAAGGGTGTGGGCTGAAGTCATAAATTTGGGAGGTGCCAGCCTATGATAACTGCCTCTTAATACTTAACTTTAAAAGCACTAAGTGCTCAATTGCAAAGAAAACAAAGTTATTAATAAATTTGATCAAATTAACCAAAATTTGAATTTAAAACCATAAGGTAGTTCAACAAAATGTGTCAGGCATCGTGCCAGACATTAGACATACATCAGTACCCAGAACCAGTCAGCCAAGAGGTTAGAGTGCAACCTTTTCTCGATTCGTCAGTGTGTGAACAGGGGCTTTCTTGGGGGAAGAGAGTCAGGCAGCTGAACAGTTTACATTTTCTTCTGTTTTTCAAACTAATAATGTAACTAACTTTCTAAAGAATACCAACAAGTTGTTATTCAAACTACTAAGCTTTTGGTCAAAGTACAGTATGTTGTAGGGGTGCTTTGGTCTAGGACAAGATTGTGAATCATGATTCTACCAAGAGTTGGGACCAGGCCATTCTTTGATGTAGGAAGCTGTCCAGCGCATTATAGGATGGTTAGCAGCATCTCTGATTTCTATACCCTACATAACAGTAGCATGCTTCTCAGTATGTGACAAGTAAAAATGTCTCCAGACAATGCTAAATGTCATTGGAGAACAAAACTGGCTGGGATAAGACCCACCAGTCTAATGTTTAGCAGTACCAAAGGATCTACTGGATCTACCCTAATTATCTCAATATGTTCACTATGCACTTCACTATTAGACAAGAATTTCCTCATTTCTTTCTTACACAAAAGAACGGCTTCTCTCCTCTCAACCCCCACCTGTTCACTAGAGTCCATTTCTTCTTGCCTCACACCATGACCTTCCCATCAATTAAAATTATTCTCTGCCCAGTGGTTTCATTTCTTCCTCAGACTCCAAACATGCTAATATTTTCCCTCTCCAAAACAAACCCAAACACTTTCTCTTCCCTTTTAAGTTACTTTTCTATAGAAGCACAATGGTTTAAGTGAATCTTCTGAAAAGCATGTACTGGAATCTTAATCCCCAAAGCAAGTGTTAGGAGGTGGGGCCTAATGGGAGGCTTTTAGGTCATGAAGCCTCCATTCTCATTAACAGAACTTGCAGAACATAAAAAGGTTGTGGCTGAGTGCACATGTGCCTGGGGTTGGGGGAGGCACTGTCTCTCCCTCCCTCTCTCTCCTCCCCTCCACCTTCTGCCATGTGACAAACAACACAGCAAGAAGACTGGCCCTAGCCTGGCGTGGTGGTGCACGCCTTTAATCCTAGCACTCAGGAGGCTGAGGTAGGAGGAGCACTGTGAGTTCGAGGCTGGCTTGGGCTACAATGGAAGCACAAGGCCGGCCTGAGCTACATACTGTGACCCTGCCTCAAAAAACCAGGGCTGGGAGTTTGGCTCAGTGGCTTAAGCGCCTGCCCTGGCAGGCACGAGGTTGTGAGCTCAATCCCTGGTACCGCAAAAAAAAAAAAAAAAAAAAAGACTGGCCCTTCTTGGTGCTGGCCCTTGATCTTTGACTTCACAGCCAGTTCAATGGTTTTCTTAAGGTCTTTCCATTACCTGACATCACCTTTTGAATGACTTGAACACAAATGATAGCTGGGCATGGTGGTGCATGCCTGAAATCCCAGGACTCAGAAGGCTGAGGCAGGAGGATCACTGTAAAATCAGGACCAGCCTGGGCTACAAAGTGAGCTCAAGGCCAGCCTGAACTGTATAGTGAGACCCTATCTCAAAAAAGACAAAAACAAAAAACAAACACGAATACAATTGAGACTTGGTAAGCAAAGTGTCCCCTGAATTCCATGACATGATCCTCCTAGTTCCCTTTTCCCTTCATTGCTGGCTTTCTGTTTTTACTGCAACCACTAGATATAAGTAGTTCTCTGGGATACTTTTCAGTCCTCTTCTAAACGATTTCCTTGACTCTAAATGCCCTTAGGAATTCTGGTTTATCTCTGATCTCATATTATAACCTGAGCTCCAAATTAAGATTTCTTTCTCTTTCTTTTTTTTTTTTTTTGCGGCACCGGGAATCAAACTCACAACCTCATGCCTGTCAGACAGGTACTTAAGCCACTGAGCCAAACTCCCAGCCCTAGTTTTTTGAGGCATGGTTGTACTATGTAGTTTAGACCGGCCTTGTGCTCACATTGTAGCCCAAGCCGGTCTCGAACTCACAATGTACCTCCTACCTCAGCCCCTGAGTGCTGGGATTAAAGGCGTGCGCCACTATGCCCAGCTTAAGATTTCTTTTTTAACATTATATTGGTAGATTTTTTTTAATAAAAGGAACCATAAGTAATAGTAACATCAAAAATAATAACCACTGTCACCAAAAATGCCTTCTGTATGACAAGCATTAAAGAAAGCACTTAACTTACTTCATAGCAACCTTATGAAGTAAGCCTTACTAGTCTAACCATATGAATGAGGTTATAGTCTCAAGAGAAGTAAAGTAACTTTCTTATATAGATAGTAAATTATGAATTTAGAATTGGAACTAGATTTCACTTCAGCCAATTATTTCTTAAAGGACATTCTTTCACCTTTTCAATGTTTCTCAAAATTTAAGTCTTTCAGGTTTTCCTGGGTTTCATAAACTTAAAGGATAATTTAAGGCCAATGTTGTTAACCATGCACTCTTAGATTCTGTATTATAAAAAAAATATTTTTCTAAGAATTCTGGGGTAAATGGAAGTCAGTGTTACATACTTCATGTCTAAGCCTGCAGGCAGAATTCAAAACCCATTCCAGACAGATGGGTATCTTCTATTTTTAATGACATCTAGGAAAGGAGATTCTTCCCTGCTAAATTTAGACTATGAGCCAAAGGAAGCAAGCATATCTAATTTTATGCTCCATGCAGCTATACCTTCACATATAGTTGGCAATAGGCATACTAACAGGATTATTAGCAAAGTAGAAATTATACTTAAAAACTATAAACCAAAAATAAAGCTAGGCACTAGAAAGAGATTCAAGTAAACTCTTGAAATTCACAACAGAATAAAATTGTCCTAACAATTCTTCCTACTATATGAAAATTCATCTCTCAAAAGAACCTGGAAAAATGGCAAAGGACTGTGCAGTGTGATGCATAAGGGTCATACAGCTGTAACTAGATGTAAAAAGCTAACTCGAAATGGTGAAGGAGAAAAGGCATTGAGAAAGACCATTAGCTGATTTGGTTGACAGAGTATACATACACAAACTAAGACAGCTACTATGTCAGTAATAGTCTTTTTTTTTTTATTTTTTTTTATCAGAGATCAAACTCACAAACGCGTGCCTGCCAGGCAGGCGCTTAAGCCACTGAACTAAATCTCTAGCACTATTTTTTGAGACAGGGTCTCACTATGTAACAGTTCAGGCTGGCCTTGAACTCACTTGGTTGTCCAGGCTGGTCTCAAACTCACAACAATCGTCCTGCCTCAACCTCCTGAGTGCTGGGGTTAAAGGCGTGTACCACCACACCTGGCTAGTAGGCAATAGTCTTAGAGGGACCACCATCATACATGCAGACTGTCACTGACAAATGTTATGTAGTACACAACTATACCATGTTTTTTCCTATGCAGTGATACCTAGATTTATGAACTTAATTTGTTTTTACAATTTGGAGGAAGATGGTCACTTTTGTGTCTGTGTGTGGGGAAGATGGCTGCAGCTGTGTTTGTCACCCAATGTGGAATTTGTAAACAGAAGCAAAATTTTGTCAAACACTTCTGTTTGAAAACTGAATTGTCAGGTGCAGTGGCACATGCCTGTAATTCCAGCACTCAGGAGGCTGAGGCACAGGACTGCTGCAAGTTTGAGGTCAGCCTAAACCACATAGTGAGTTCAAGGTACTTTTTGAACCAAAACAAAAAATAAACTGGAAAAAAAAAAAAACAAAACAAAACAGAAGTAATGAAACAAACAAAAAACCTGAACTGTCTGTTTACAGGTTGAAGCTATGAAAGAGAAACTATAGATAATGAGGAACTACTATATTTCAAACTAATAATCATCTTCAAATTTAAATCAGAGTAGTCTACCTTAAAACATCTAAACTAAGCACAAAGAATGTTATCGTATGTTTGATCATACAACAGCAACTTCATACCACCAGATTTCACTTGGAATTTGCTGGAAAATCATGAAATATTTTTCTCAGCTGCTTCTCTGTCATCATCTGCTGTACAGGCAGTTAACTACATTTCTTATTTTATCACAATTTTTCTATTACTCATTATGTTACAGGAAAAGTGAGTTAGACAAAAATATTATAGGCAGTCAGACAGGGCTGGGCCCTCAAAGAAACCAATACAGAAGTTCAGATACCTTGTAACCTCTGAAGAGACAGACACCTCCTGCTGTGGGCCAGATATCAAGACAAAAGGCAGATCCTAAGGATTGATATTCTAAATAGTTCTATATCATCCTGAGGAAGTCAGGAATCAGCATCCCACCCTTTTACAGGAAGAGTCATTATCGTCAAACATCCCTCCCTTACTACGTGACCCGCTTCACCATTTGTCCTTGATTTAATCAATTTTACCTGAGCAGTTAGTCTTATTGGTTAACTGTAGTTATGTCCCATCTTATGCCCACCTTGCAGATTCCCATTTTCCCCGCCTTGGACCCGTCTAACCTCATGGTCTTACTGTATAAAAGTTCCTAAAAATGACAGAGTCTTTGGCAACCCGCTCGGGCCCCCTTCTGTCCCTCAGACAGAAGCTTCCTTTCCCTCAATAAATATATCTTGCTCTTACCCTCTGTCGTTCCTAAAATTCATTCTT
>RJWM01041674.1:0-14693 GCA_004363535.1 Dasyprocta punctata | reverse complement strand
CTCATGTGTATGTCTTCAGCTTTGCTCTCTTCTCGGAGCCCTGGAACTAAGCGTGGAGCTGCCTCCTCAGTGTCGCAGACATCCCCCCCAGCCCGGCTCTGCTCTCCCTCGAGGGTCCGCTCCTTCCGCAGGCTCCTCCTCCAGGGCTTGTGACCGTGTGTCTCCGCGGGTCTGCGTGTGCTGAGACAGCTCCGGCCTCCTCTGAGCTCTGGTTCAAAGGTCCTCAGCGTGCAGCACCAGCCTTGGCTCCCTTCCTTCCCCCACTGCTCTGCTCCCTGCAGTCTTTGAGGGGTCCTCACGTCCAAGGGACAAAAAAGAGGGGGAGCGTGGGGGAGGGGAAAGGAACAAAGAAACAGTGGTGCTGCCCACCGGACCTGGCCAGGGACAAGGCCATTAGAGGTCATCGTGCTGTCGGGACATTTCCGAAGGGAGTGTCTTCAATGTTTTGTGCCTCCCCAGCTTTGGGGAGCTGTGTGACCGGGACTGGTGCCCCCATAGCAAGGTGGCCAGGAACAGACCCTGGGAAGGACAGTAGCCCGGACCTGCCCGTCCTGGCCGAGACCTGCGGGTGCTGCCCCATGACCTCCACCAAAGCCCTGGAAGGAACCGGATTCTGTGGCGGGGAAATGTAGTAACATGGAAATTATACTTCTAATAAAAAAGTAGGAAACAGAGCAAATTTTAAAACACACAAACCTCTGAGAGGCCGAGGCAGGAAGATCACAAGGTGGAGCCCAGCCTGGACAACTTAGTGATTTAGTGAGACCCTGTCTCAAAATAGAAAAGGTTTGGGCATAGAGCTCAGTGCAAGCACTCTGGGTTTAATTCCTAGTACTACAAAAAACCCAAATACACACACATGCACACACATACACCCAAACATACATGCACATGCACATGTACACAAAGGAAAGAAGGAAAGGAAAGAAGAAAAATAAATGCAAAGCCACCTGGTTCTATCTCAACTATCTCCTGGGCTTTTAAAATCAGAAACTGCTGGGTGTGGTGGCACACACCTGTATTCAAAGCATTTGGGAAGCTGAGGCAGGAGGATCATTGTGAGTTCAAGGCCAGCCTGTACTACACAGTGAGTTTGAGGCCAGCCTGAACTACATAGTAATGCCCTTCTCAAAATAATAAAAAATTAAATTAAATTAAAAGTTGGAACCTGGTGGTGAATTTTGACTCCTTTTTGTTTGCCCCTTGGATCAACTCAAAGAAAAAGTCACTTCCGCTTTGGACCAGGAGGAGTACCAGGGAACAGAGTCTTTCTTCCATTTATACACTGACAAGCGGGGCGCAGTGTTGGCGGTCACTTTCAGGGTGTTGGGCAGCTGGCTGATTGGACGTCACACCCTGGGGACCCCCATACCGGTCCTGCCATTCAGGGTCCCACCGTGTGCCCCGCTGCGGCCGTCGCTCTGGGGCTCTGGGCAGGGCAGGGACCAGGCTGTCTCCTGAAGGCCCTGCTGCGTTTCTTGCCTGTCACTGGCACTCGAAACATTTTCTGGATGGGATCAGTAAGTGAGCAAACCCTGGCTAACTTCAGGTCCCTTGCTAGCCACACCCATTCTCCCCCTTTAAATCACGCAGCCCGCCTGCTTCTCCCACGGCTGCTGGGGGCCGGGTGTCCAGCGCCCCACCCTCCCCCTGGGCAAGTGCCGTAATCTCCACCCTCTTCATCTCCACAGGTCTTTAAATGCCAGCTCCCTCCCATCACTCCGTGTTTAACTGTATCAGCCACTTCTGCACTGAGTACCCTGGACTCCTTACGAGGGGGTGGCCAGCCGCTGACCCTGCACGCCGAGCTCCTCTCACCGCAGCTGGGGTCCCCGGGGCCCACTCCGAGACCCACCGAGCTGGGTGATGCCGACGGGTTTCTGCTCTTCGGTGCTGTGCTCCTGTGCTAGGCCTCTGGCACCTGCGGCACGGCCCCAGTAAGTCAGGTGACACAGACGCTTCCAGCCTTGACGGTGCTAAGCCCGTGACAAGTGCACGTGGAAGAAGGACGTCTTTCGTGGACAGCGGGGAAGTGGGGGAGGGGCCTAAGAATTCATCAGCAGCACCGTGGCACTGGGGAGAGGAGATCCTGTTCTCCGCCGCCGTCTCGAGGCTTTAGGTACAGCAGTCGCGGAAGGCGAGTTCCTCAGTCCAGAGCTTTCTAGATCCAGCGCAGGATGGCGTGCGGCCACCTGATCTTTGATTCTGTGAGGTTCCTGCAGCCCAGCGCAGCGTCCTGTTCAAACACAGGTCCCGGCTTCTCGGGGCAAATCGAACGCATTGTTCTCGCAACTCCTGAGTCAACCTCTTGGAGATGGAATTAGTGTGAGTCAGTTTCTCAACCGCTGCATCGCTCGGCGCCGACATAAAATGCATTCATGGTACCGCAGGTTGCAGAACAAAGACTAGAGCACAAGCATCTCACGAAGCTCAGGTGCCCCCAAGGACAACACCAGGGCACGGCAAAATCAGGGGACAGCGATAGAGTGTTGGCGGAGAGAAGTACCAAGGAGGCACCTTGTCCAGGCTGCCGCCTCCGAGACTGAGTGGGAAAGGAAGAAGGAAGTAATTATAGTAACCGCCAGCGTAATTGGTGTGACCCGTTTCACATACACGCAGGCACAACTGAAATTGTGTTTCACATATTTTTGAAATGAGCACTGCCTCAGCTCCCTATGTGCCAAGATAAGCAGGAAATCTTTCTTCTGTCCCTTGCTCCCTGATCTGGCCAGGGACCTTGGGGTCTCCGCTGCACCTCTCTCCTCTGCCTGCTCCAGGAACTCTGGGGTCCCCTTGAGCTGGAGGAGCCCTCTGGCTTGTCCTAAGAACACCTCACAGCTACTTGTTTTGTGTGTGTGTGTGTATGCTTCTTTTTGAGACAAGGTCTCGCTATGCAGTTCAGGCTGGATTTGAGCTCACTTTGTAGCCCAGGCTGAATTCGATGTGATCTTCCTGCCTCAGCCTCCCGAGTGCTGGGATTACAGGCATGCGCCACCACTCCCGGCTTTCTGCTACTTGTGTTGCTCTAAAGAGGAGCTGTGCCCAGGCCCATCTTGGGTCCCTGCAGCAGCCGCACAGCTGTACTTTGAAGGGGAAGGGGCGCTGGCTCCTGCTGACCTGTTTTACCCAGCGTCATCCTCAGATGTCCAGAATGATTAGGAACTGGTTTCCTAACACCTGCTACAGGCTCAGCGTCTTCTTTTAATCATTTGATTTTTTTTTTTGTTGTTGTTGTTTTGCTTTCATTTGTGTGTTTTTCGAGACAGGGTCTCACTATGTAATCCAAGCTGGCATTGAACTCATTATATAGCCCAGGCTGGCCTCAAACTCCTGGTGATCCTCCTGCCTCAGCCTCTTGCATGCTGGGATCACAGGTGTGCGCCGCCACCGCCAGCTTCCCTCAGTCACCGGGAAAGGGCATGTTTGTGCTCCTGCCTGTTTGTTGGTTGAAACAAGACCAGCTGGGGCAGTGCTGCTGTGGGTGCTGGACCCCACATGAGGGTCACCTGTGCGGAAACGGCAGTGTGGACGGGTGAGTGTGTGCAGGTGTGAGAGACTGCGTGTACGAGTGTGACCAGGTGAATGCTCACGCCCCTGCAAAGCCGGGTCAGCAAGGTCGTCCTGGGGGCCCACGGTGACCCAGGGTCCTGAGCAGAGGCCGCCCGGGACTGGAACTCAGGCAGGCGGCACCCTGGGGGCAGGAGGCCCCCGTGGCACGGCAGGGAGAGCTTGTTTTCTGGAGCCAGACTTGAGGGCAGGCCCAGAAGTGCTTCCTACTACTGACACTGCCTCAGTTTCCCCTGGTGAACAGCGGGGACACGGACAGTGCTCACGAAGCTCCCAGGCACACTGAGCAGTCTGCAGGCCTAGCGCAGAGGACGAGGCCGAAGCTTTAGCCACTGTAGCCATTGCCGGTCCCGGGGTGCGAGGCTGGCCAGAGAGCCCCAGCGCGGGGTCGAGTCTGGAGGAAGCGGGTCTCTCTGGCCACAGGGGAGCTGTTGGGTCCAGGGCTGGGTGGGCTGCCCCCTGGGCCAAGGGAGGTGCTGACGGGGAACACAAGACCGGGGCGGGACCTTGGAGGAGTGGGAGGTGACGGAATTCCTCCCTGCGCGGCCTCAGGAGACCCGCAGGGAAGCCTGGCTCCCCCCAGCACCCGCCCGAGTCCCAACCCCGCCTTTCCCAGCAGCCCAGGTGGACTTCAGGGCCCCATGGAGGAAGCTGTGGACTTAATTGGTGAGCGCCGCTCGGCCCCTGGTCCCCGTGTTTATTCCTAAACACTGGTCACCTCTGCATCATTGTCCCATTTTTTAAAATTACTATTTTATGTTAAACAAAAATAAAAGCTATGATAGAGTTTCAAAGCAGGATAACAGAAGAAATTAACAACGGTTAATATATTGTCTGTTGTCTTCAAAGCCGTTGAAAATAAACATACCTGTAAATATATATGCTGGCTAGCATGATTTCACTACTAGCTTCTTTCTGTTCGTTGAGAAGATCAGCGTGTGCTTGTATTGGCTGATTAATTTTGCAGGTCCGTATCCTGTAACCCGAGCAGTGCCATATCCCCATCTACCGCGCTGACAAACACCGAGGTCTGCGCGTGGCTTTCTCTCCCGCGAGTCTCCCTGCCGCGTGGGGAGCCACCCGTGGGCTCGCGTGTGCACGAGGCCCCGCAGGCCCAGGTGCTGTGGCTCGCAGTTTCCTCCACGCCAGGCGGGTAAACCCCGCGGAACCCTGGTGCCTTTTGTTCCATTGGCCTCATCCCGAAGATTCTAGGCCTTTGTGACTGTTGTGATGGCTCCAATTACTGTGCTTCCAAACTGACTTTGGAAGGCAAAATTGCACTGTGCTCCCCATTCAGTCTCCTCTTCCCCCTCCTTTTCATTCTCCCTCCCTCGCCTTTCTTCTCCTCCACCTCCTGCTCCTCCCCTCCTTTTCCCCTCCCCTTCCTCTTCCTCCTCCTTCTCTTTCTCTTTCTCTTTCTTGTGGTACGGGAGATTAAACCCTGGGCCTTTGCACTGAGCTATAATCCCAGTCCTTTTTTGAGACAGGGTTTCACTGAGTTACTAAATTTCAAGCTGGGCTCAAATTTGCTGTCCTCCTGCCTCAGCTTCCCAAAGTGCTAGGATTACAGGCACGCCCCATCACACCTGGTTTAACCTTTCTTTGTCCTTCTGTCTTCTGTTAGACCTTTTGTATCATCATCAAAGGGGGTCCCAGAGACTCCTAGCCCTGTTCTTGAAGCTCTCAGCAGGGCTTACTTTCTTTTCTTGCCTCATCGCTGGCTTAAACCTCCCTCTAAAATTCTCCGTGTCTCCCTGTTCTTCTAACATAGTCAATCTTTACATTAAAAAAGAAAAAGGGGTGTTCCTCTAACATAAGGTGGTTTTGTTTGTGTTCTTTAAATTGATAGCTTTTTTTTTTGAAGAATCAGATTTTTTCTTTCCCATCAAACACTTTTCTTGAGCTTCGAGTAATGCTTAAGCAATAACCAGGCTTTCTCAATTAATGTCTCTTTATGAGATTCCTTGTGATTTTCTTGTGCTGATGTGTACAGCTATGGGTTAAATCACAGTTCCCTTTTTTTTGAAGTTGGGTAACTGCATAATGGGTTTTTGAGTTTTCAGCCAGAATGTGGAACTAGATTATGTTGTAACCACTATTACATTGTGGTTCTTGTGAAAATACTTTCTATATAAATTCTCTGGCGCCCCAAGTGGGACCCCAATATTCCCTCTGCTCTTGATCCTGAAGAGCAGCAGTTCAGGGGGAGCTTGGACCATCTCACACTTTTTCATCCCAGGTGGGGGACACTGAGCTCCCTCTTTTTCTACCTTGCTCGATCTGTGGTTGCTTCACTTGTGTTGAACATTTTCAATTCTATCTCACTGAATTTTGGCATATTCTTGCCACAGATGCATGACTTAACTGAAATTTCTGTGTAGAAAGATGTTACCCTGCTTTCTTAGCTCTGCAAGAGTTGTCCAGATCACCTGCATGGCGTGTCTCTTTTGGGGGTGACACCATCCACTCGCTCCCAGTTTATAGGCAGGTAGCCCTGGGCCCCCACTGACCGACTGCTTGTGAGCCTCCTCTTCCACCCCAAACTCTGCCCCTCTCCTCGACTACTGTATTGTGAACTTACCAGGGTTGTGGATGTTGGCTTTGCCTTTCCTAAACCTAATTAGGCGATCACCTTATTTTCTTACAATCAACCTAAAATTCACGTCCATTTCCCCTGATCAGCATTACCCTATTACTTATTTGAACATAGCTGTCTGTCTCCATTTGGGTGCAAGAATCCTTCTCCGAGCTTAGTTTTGGTGAAGGCTGTTTTGCCTCTATAAATTCCACTTATCCTAAAAGTCATTTTATTAACTAGGTAATCATCAAGGACGGCTCCTGAGACAGATGCACGAATGCTGTCTCGTTTCCTGGTTCACCTCCCGTCAGGACGGCAGACCCCTCCCCACCAGCAACCCAGCTCCCACATTCTTACTTCCCCGTGTTCCCCTTGGGGTCGGAGGTGGCTTCTCCAAGCTCAGCAGTCACATGTTTATTTCAGCGAGCAGGAAGGGAAAAGGCCCTGGCATAGGGCGTGCTCCGTGAAATCACACATTCCACTTCCTCTCATATCCACTGACCCTAGCAGGGTGTGGTGGTGCAGCCCTGTAATCCCAGTACTCTGGGAGGCTGAGGCAGGAGGATCACAATTTCGAACCCCACCTGGGCAACTCAATGACGTAGCAAGACCCTGTCTCAAAATAAAGATTTTTTAAAAAGGGGTGGAGATGTAGTTCATTGCAAAGGCCCTGGAGTCGATCCCCAGTACTGAAAACCAAACCAAGCCAAACACAATCTAGTGACCCAAACCTGGTCATGTGATTGGACCTCAGCTGCAAAGAAGGCTGGGAAATAATAGTCTTAACTTCAGCAGTTTAAGGCCCTGCTAACATTTAAGAATCTGGTTACTGAGCAAGAAAGGAAGACCAGGTATTGGAGATATTGGGAAATCTCTGATTGACACCGTCACCCCAACTTCTTTCCTTTCAAAATTCTTTCTGTGCATCCAAATGCAGAGAGCTTTTTAATTCTGCAGCTTTGCTTTTGGGAACAGGGCGTAGCACTTCTGACGAAGAATTTGCCTCTCTTCCCGCCCCTGTCACATCTCTAGGAGAGCCAGGCCACCTGTGCCTCCACCCCAAGTCTTGCCCATCTCCAGTAAACCGGGAGCTCCAGCGTCTGAGAAAAGACTGCACCTTTGACAACGCCGTGGGCTAAAGTCTCTCTGCCAGATGTTTTATCTGATCCCATTCCGTGCTAATCACACAGTTCTCCAGGATCCTTCGGACTGCCAGGGCTCTGTCCTCTGACACCGCGGCCACAGGTGGGGCGGTCTGCTCGTTATTTCTGCCTTTTCCTTTCACTGCTGGCAGGTTTTCATGTTTCTGTTCATTTCCCATCCAGACATTTCTCTCCTCCTAAAACCCGCAAGCTTTGTTTTTCACCAGGTTTTTGAAAACATCTTTCTTGATGACCACCTTCTTCTGGACCAGTGTTTATTTTTCTTTGTATGTGCGGCATCAGCTGGACTGTGTTCATTTTGCTGCAGAAGGAACTATTAAAAGAAAGCAGAAAATGTCAAGTGAACGGTTCACACTATACTTCAGCAGTCAATTAGCTGCCCTACCAGCTATGCTTATTCAGGAATCATTTTGATCCTGCCTGTGCCCTGGTTGTTCGTCTTATTAAAGTACGTTCTGATTACATAGAGTACGGTTCCGCTGTCCTGCTAAAGATTAAAACGAGACAGGCAACTCTGTAATATTGTGATGTGTAGGCTCAATCCCCAACCTCGCAAATTTCAAAGCTCTATGAGAGGAAAGCCAACAAGAACAGGAACCTTAATTTTAACCACGCATCTTAGAATTGGAAATTAAAAAGACATGGGCCACATGTGACTAAGGCGGTAATAAATGCTATCGAGTTAAATGTGAGACAGCGCCAGGGATGCTTCGTAGATCCCTCTTCTGCCGTGCCACCCCCCGCTGCCCTGGCCCCCGGGGTTTCCATCCGAGCCACCCCCTGTGTGGTCCCTGCGCTCTGTCCTTCATAGACGTGTTTCCTTTCTTTGCAGCGTCTCTTGGATTTGCCCCCCAGACTCCGTTTCTGCTGTTGCTTCTCAGAGCCAAGTCCCCATCACGTCCCATAGAAGTGACTATCCTGGCCTCTTTGCTGGGCTCTGGCATTCACTTTATCCCCCGACCTGACCGCAGCCAGGTTCCTCGTGGTTCTCAGTCTCTCTGTCCCCTGATCGAGCCCCTGCCCTTGGCCCTTGCTTCTGATTACTTCCAACCTGGACTCTTGAGCCTAAGGTTCATGTGTTGGGAATTTGATTCTCAGTCCACTGGCACTGGGAAGTGGGGGGTGAGGGGAGGTTTAGGGGCCCTGGAGATTCTGTGCTCATGAGTGGACTGAGGCCCTGATGGTGGGGGCAGGTTCTTTGTTGTAGGTGGAGTCCCCGCCCTGCCTGGTTCCTGGCTCTCTTTACCCTTTTACCATGGGATGATGAGAAACAAGGCCCTGGTAGGGCGCTGGACTTAGCCCCAGAACCACGAGCTGATACACGTCAGTTTGCTACAAACTGTATGTCTGTGGTGTTCTGTTACAGTAGCATAAGTAGATTCAGGCTGGTTCAAATTTGTGATCCTCCTGCTTCAGCCTCCCAGACTGCAGGGATTACAGGCTCTCACGGATCACCGCACCACACAAACCCTGCTTCGGTCAGCCAGGTTTCCTCCTGTTCCATTTGCCATAAATTCCCACTTTCACAGCTTTGCTCGTGCTGTTGACTCCCCAAACCTCTCCCAGCCATACGTCTCCTTCAGGACCCCGAAGACTTCTTCTGGTAGCCTGTCCTGCAGAGATTTCTTTTCTATGCATAGTACTTCTGTGCTTACACGACTTCAAACGAACTGAAGATTGCTTTGGTTGTTGCCTGGCGCATAGCTGCTCTCCCCAGTTATTTTATCTGCTTCCTTCTCCTCTGCATGTCTGCTCGGTGTCACTTGGTATTGAATTTTCCTAAACAAATCAACTAAGCGAAAGAGCCGACATTTCTGTGTATTTTGCCTTATTCAATTTGTCATGCTCGTTCGTGGCTTGGGTTTGAGGTTTTAACCTTTTAATTTTATTTGTAAGAGTCTTTTTTGTTTTGTTTTGTTTTGTTTTGTTTTTTGTTTTTTGAGCCAGAGCCAGGATCTTGCTATGCAGTTCAGGCTGGCCTTGAACTTACTTTGTAACCCAGGCTGGCCTTGAACTCACAGCAATCCTCCTGTCTCAGCCTCCTGGGTGTTGGATCATAAGATTCTTACATATACGTTTGTTTCATGTCTTTGCAACCTTATAATTTCCACTAATTGCTTCAGTGAAATAATGATGAGTAGCAGATCACAGGTGAAGTTCAAGGTAAATGAGATTAAACCAAGAAAGAACAGCAGAAAGTAAAACATTTCTTTCCTGGGACTTGCGGCCAATCTCCGCTGGATTTAATTCACAGCAAACTTGCGAAGAGCCAAAACCACGCCTTCAGGACCAGGTGCAGTTGCCTATTTGAATTTGTCCCAGTCCTGGCCGAGCTATAGTAAACCCTTCATGTGGGCTGTTTCTGATGACACTGAGTAAGACTGTACCCCCAAACAGGTGGAGCCCCAGAAAGGCTAGAAGACAGCAACCCCCAACAATTATTTATTTATTTATTTATTTTGTTTTAAGACAAAGAATAAAAATGATGATACAGAATTTCAAAACAAAATAGTAGGAGATTAACAATGGTTGATATAGTGCATATTGCTATCTTCAGAGTAGCTGCTCAGATAAGAAGATATAGGCGTAAAAAATGACCAAACAATGAAAGCACAAGTCATTTTTTTGATGAACTAACAGAGATTAGTAGTATAGGTCTCTATCTTATATTATATATATATATAATCTTTTCCCTTCTTTCTTTTCTCTTTTTCCGTATCCCAGTTGTTTTTTCCTTTTGAGCACTTTTTTTGTCTTTCACTTTCTCGATATCTATTGTACATTTTGGATCTTATTTACTCTTTCAATGCTTATGCAGGCCAGTGATTTCTTTCACTCATGAGAATGGTCTCAATTTGTAGCTATTTACCTATGAAAGCCTCAAGTTTATCCTTCTTTATAGCTGAGTAATACTCCATTGTATAAAAATGCCTCATCTTTTTTATACATTCTGCAGTTGATGGGTATTTGGATTGTTTCCAAGATTTAGCTATTAAAAAAAGATTTGGCTGTCACAAATTGTGCTGCTATAAACATGAGTGCACATATATCACTGTGGTATGATGTTTTCAATTCCTTTGGGAAGACACCCAGAAGGGGAATAGCTGGGTTGAATGGGACTTCTAATCCCAGTTTTTCGAGGAAACTCCACACTGATTTCCACAGTGGTCGCACCAGTCTATACTCCTGCCAACAGTGGAGAAGGGTTCCCTTTTCCCCACAGGCCCTCCAGCATTTGTCCCCAGTAACAATTTAAAACTGTGGCTTTCAGTCTATTTTTCTTAGCATGAAACCAGGCCTTGAAATTTGGAGACACAAGGTGGCTGCTGAAGTATGAGTTTGAGCCAAGGCTACAGCTTGAGTTGGGCTCGGAACTGCCCACCGGGGCTGGGCTGTAGCCGGGGAAAGAGCGCTCGCCTGGCACACACATGGCCCTGGTTCAGTCCCCGCCACCACAAACACGAAGACACCAGGCAAGCACGAGCTCCGAGGGAAGCTGGGAAACGTGAAGCGGTGAGCGCTGACCGGGGGACGCTCTCCTGTCCGTCTCTCCCCGCCCAGCCGAGGGGGGCTGCGGGGTCACAGCTGCTCAGTGGCACTGGTGAAAGCGATGCCTCCCATTTCCGAGCCTGGCCCCCCACGCTCCGCAGAGAACCTTGGTCCCCTCTTTCTCACCCCGAGTAGAAAAGTGACAAGATCCCAGGGGAGACTCTGAAGTGAGGCGACAGAGCCACAGGTGGTCAGAACCCCAAATCATGGGGAAAAACTGCTCCAGAACACATTCCTTGAACAATGAATGCAAAATACACTTTTATGGTGATGAACGTCTGACTGTTCACAAGGCTTGCTACCAATATCCATGACAGTACCTTCAATTGTTCCCAAGGTTTAGAACAATTTTACTAAAAACAAATTTCTTGTTCACAAAAAATTTAAAGACTACTAGATTTAACTCGATGTAATAAATAGTGGGAGAGGGTGAATCGGGTAATGTGTGCCTGTAATCCCAGCATTTGGGAGGCTGAGGCAGGAGGATCACCATGAGTTTGAGGCCAACTCAGGCACCAGAATGAGTTTAGCAACTTAGAACTGTGGAGACCTTCTTTCATAGTGAACAAAGGCTGACCTATGTAGTGAGACCTTGTTTCAGAAAATCTAAATAAATAGTTGATGAATAACCATCAATGTTAAAATGCTAATAAAACCAAAACAGCGCCAATATTTATACAGTGTAGTTGGATGGTGGTTTAGTCCACAATAGAGCTGGATGGATTTGGAACTGGGTAAAAAGATGATTGTTCTTCCTGTGAATTGAGCATAAAGAGGCAGGGAAAAGAATAAAGAGCTATTAATTCATTCACCTGGTACGGATTTCACATCTGGGAGGAGGCAGGAGCTCCTCTGGGTGCTGGTGATTGACAAAGCAGAAGGCCGTGTCTTCCCAGACCTGTGACAAGGGTGACCTTGCCAGGGGCACGGGGCTCCGAGGTCAAGGGTCATGGGGGTCAGAGGCCCAGATGGCTGGGTCTAGATGAGCTAATCCGGGAGTCCTCTTTGATGGGGTGATGGTTGGCCAGAAGAGTGAGGAAGTAAGACAAACTGAGACCAGGGCCAGGGCGCCTAGGGGCGGAGACACGGGTGGGGCAGAAGTGCAGGGCCGGGGAGCAGGCATGGGCATCGTGGCCAGGGTACAGGGCATAGGAGAGGAAGTGGGCAGAGGCGAGGCCAGGCAGCGCGGGCAGGGCGGGCCGAGTGCAGACTGCGGTTCCAGTGTAGACGTGGACTGGGGTCTGGTATTGGGAGAAGCCCTGACCCTCCGCGATTTTAGTTTGGCTTTGTGCAGCCCCGGGAAAGACCTGGATCCTTGCACCTGCTGGGCACGCGCTGAGCGGCCCAGCCGGCGTCCAGCCTGCAGAGTCACAGTGCGGGCCCGGGACGTGGGAGCCGGCCTGAGGTCCCTGCCGGGGATAGGGAGGGGCATCTGGGAGGAGAACCCAGTTCTGCCGAGGACAGGGTGAGTGGGGGTGCCTGGTAGACCTGGGATTAGGGCCTCCAAGCGGTGGGGGATGTTGGTGCCCAGGGCGCAGGGCAGGGTCAGCTCGGAGATGCCTGCCACACGGACGGGACGGGGTCCCCAGGGGAGGACAGGACTCCCAGGGACGCCAAGAACCTGAGGCCAGCCCGGTTCTAGGGGGAGACTGAGAAGGTGCAGCCAGGGAGGCAGGACGGAATTCATGGACGCCAGGGTGACCAAGGGTTTCGAGTGACAGCCCCACTGTGCCAAGAACCAGGAAAGGTGGGGATGGAGAAGTGGCCACTGGGTTTGGCTGTGGGAGTCACTGCTGACTGAGAGGATGGTGTTTAGGGGTGCAGGGAGGCTGGACCCAGGTAGGAGGGTGGGGGGACAGGGAAGAATGTCTGTGACAAGTTTTCCAGGAAGGAAGCCTAGCAATGTCTCAGTGATTGGAGGGAGGGACGATTTCTCTGGATCAAAACCTCCTATACCCACTCAGTTCACTTGATCACTCCAAGAGGGCAGGGAAAGCATGGCTTACCAGTGTCGTGCCCATTTGACAGGAACTGTGGTGTAATGAATCGTTTCTTTTGTATAGAGTCATACGATGAAAGGAGAATCTCTGGACTGAGTATGCTGGCTTATGCCTTACAATTCCAGTACTCAGGAGGCTGAGGCAGGAGGATCCCTACCAGTTCAAGGCCAGCCTGGGCTACATTACAGGAACCTGCTTCAAAAAACCAAAATAAATAAATGAAAGGGGAAGCTTTGTCTTTCAGGAAGTAAATAACCTATGTTCGTTCGGTACCTAGAGTGAATGAATATTCCGATAGGACTACCAGTGGCTGAGACTGTGTGCATGTGTATGTGTGTGCACACCAGTGCCTTGTGGAAATCTTCCTGGCAGTCTGTTCGGCGTCAGGGGTTTTTATCTCCAGATGGGTGCCCCATTTTTCTTCCCGATAACCTCTTGCTAATGAAAAGCCCGGGATGGGAGTCCCATGCACAAACGGTGAATCATTAGAAACAGATTGTGGGCTGGCGGGGAGGGCCCTTCCACAGCAGGGCCGGCTCCAGAGGCGCGGTGGGCAGGGCCTCCCCGGCACCCCATCCTGCTGTGGGAAGCTTGCGTGGAGGACAGGGCACTGGGGAGGGATCACCGCCCGGTCCGCCTCGCTGCCACCTCTCTGCACAGCACAGGGCCCCCCGCTCCGTGTCCCGCAGCCTGTGGGGTGGGCTGTGTCCCGCCCGCTCCCCTGCTGTCCCTGGTGCGGGTGGCTCTGTGTGGTCACCTTGTCTTAGGCCCAGCACCACAGGTGTTCTCGGGTCTCGGGCCTTCAGAGCCACTGAGGACGACTGGCCCAGGATGGGGACCGTATCCTGCTCCCCAGCGGGCTCCTCCTCCAAACCCACGTGGCAGTGACCCTGGGCTAGCACCACGGTCCACACCAGTCCTTCTGTCACACGGCTTAAAGGAAGGTTTGCTCCAACTCATGCTCTGGAAGTCAGGGTGTCCAGCAGCACCTGGTCCTGAGGTGGCACCAGTGTGTGGCTCTGGTCTCTCTCCTCCCCTCCCCCCTTCTCCTTCCTTTCCTCTTCCTTCCTTTCTCTTTGTTTGTTTCTTTCTTTTTTTCTTTCTTTTTTTGGCAATACTATAGATTGAACCCAGGGCCTTCACATTGATTTGCCCAGCTTCCCCAGCTCTTTTGTTTTATTTATTTATTTATCTATTTATTTATTTTTGAGACAGGGTCTCACTATGTAGTTCAGGCTGGCCTCAAACTCACTATGTAGCACAGGCTGGCCATGAACTTGTAGTGATTCTCTTGCCTCAGCCTCCCAAGTGCTGGGATTACAGGAGTGCGCCACCATGTCAGGTACAAATTGTGCACTTTATTCTATTTATTTATTTATTTTTTGGTACCGGGGAATGAACTCATGACCTCACGCTTGCCAGGCAGGTGCTTATGCCACTGAGCTAAATCCCTGGCCCAAATTGTGCACTTTAATACAGTTAAATACAGTCATAGTACATGTTATATAATATGAATTACATAATTAAATACCTCAATTAAAAAGGTAAAAAATAATTTTGATTCAGTATTATTTAATGCCAAATTATTTTCCCTCCTTCTTGCAAACTTACACAGAAAAGATGTGATGCTACCCGGGTGTGGGGGCACACACCCGTAATCCCAGCACTCAGGAGGCTGAGACAGGAGGATCTCCATGAGTTCAAAGACACCCTGGGTTACACAGTGAGTTAAAGAGCAGCCTGGATAACATAGTGAGACTCCATCTGAAAAACAGAAAGAAAGGGAGTGAGGGAGGGAGGGAGAGAGAGAGAGATTGAGAGAGAGAGAGAGAGAGA
>RJWM01041673.1:0-14739 GCA_004363535.1 Dasyprocta punctata | reverse complement strand
AGATAATACTAGTTTAACTTCTTCCTTTCTTAGCTTTATTCTTTTTATTTCTTTCTCTTGTCTAATTGCTCTGGCTAAAGTTTCTAGGACTATGCTGAATAAGAGTGGAGACAGTGGACATCCTTGTCTTATTCCTGGTTTTAGAGTGAAAGCTTTCAGTTTTTGTGCATTTAGTATGATGGCTGTCAGTTTGTCGTAGATGGCTTTTATCAGATTGAGATAAAGACCATCTATTTCAATTTTCTGTAGAGTTTTTATCATGAATGGGTGCTGGACTTTGTCAAAAGCTTTTTCTGCATCTATTGAGATAACCATGATTTTTATCCATGGCTCTGTCAATGTGATTCATTACATTTATGAATTTACGCATGTTGAACCATCCCTTATCCCTGGGATGAACCCCACTTGATCATGGTGTACAATCTTTTTGATGATCTGCTGCAGTCTGTTTGCCCGTATTTTACTGAGGATTTTTGCATCAGTGTTCATGAGGGAGATTGGCCTGTAATTCTCTTTCTTAGTTGGGTCCTTCTCTGGTTTTGGAATCAGAGTAATGCTTACTTCCAGGAATAAATTTGGGAGTATTGCTTCCCTTTCAATTTCATTAAAGAGTTTGAGAAGTACTGGTGTTAGGTCTCCACTAAATTTCTTGTAGAATTCAGCAGTGAATCCATCAGGGCCTGGGCTTTTCTTTGTTGATAGGTTTTTAATTACATCTTTAATTTCATTCATTTATATTGGGTTATTCAGGATTTTTATATCTTCTTGATTCAACATTGGTAATTCATATGTATCTAGGAATCTGTCCATTTCTTCTGTATTTTCCATCTTACTAGAATACAAGTTTTCAAAATAGATATAGATGATTTTCTGGATTTCTACAGGATCTGTTTTGATTTCACTCTTTTCATTCCTAATGACATGGATTTGAGTCTTTTCTTTCCTTTTTTTGATAAGGTTGGCCGAGGGTTTGTCAATTTTATTTAATCTTTTGAAAAACCAACTCTGATTCATTGATCCTTTGTGTTGTATTTTTAGTCTCCAGTGTGCTAATTTCTGCTCTGATCCTTAAAATTTCCTCCCTTGTATGAGATTTTGATTTAACCTGCTCTTCTTTTTCTAGATGTTTGAGGTTTAACATTAAGTTGTTTATATGTGCTTGCTCTGTTTTCATGATATGGGTATTTACTACTATAAAGACTACTTTAAGACTATTTTGATTGTGTCCCACAAGTTCCAGTATGTTATATTATCATTGTCATTCAACTGCAAAAACTGTCTAATCTCTTCTTTAATTTCATCTGTGACCCAGTGATTGTTCAGGAGGGTGCTATTTAATTTCCATGTGTTGAAGTTCTTGTGGTTTTTTTTTTTTTTTTTTTTTTTTTTTGCATGGATTTCCAATTTCATTACACTGTGGTCTGATAGTATGCATGGGATAATTTCAATTCCTTTACATTTAGTTAAGCATGTTCTATGAGCCAGTATATGGTGTATTTTTTGAGAATGTCCTATGTGCAGCTGAGAAGAATGTGTATTCTGATGTTGTGAGGTAGAAGACTGTAGATATCTACTAAGTCCTTTTGCTCAAAAGTTTGATTTAGTTCTAATATTTCATTATTTTTTTTGTCTAGTTGATCTGTCTTTTTGTGACAGCAGGGTATTGAAGTCTCCCAATACAATTGTATTAAAGTTTATTTGATTTTTCATGTCCATTAATAATTGTTTTATATTACTGAGTGCACTAATATTTGTTGCATATATATTTATGATTATTATCCCTTCCTCTTGGATTGTTCCCTTTACCAAGATATAATGACCCTCTTTGCCTCTCTTAGAATCAGTCTTGGCTTGAAACAGACTTTATCTGCAAACAGAATAGCAACTCCTGTCTTTTTTTTTTTTTTTCAGAATTCCTGTTGCACCAAGTAATTTTTCTCATCCTTTGACTTTCAGTTTATCAGTTTCTTTTTTAATTAAATGTGTTTCTTGAATACAGCATATTGTTGGATCTTGCTTCTTGATCCATTCTGTCAGTCTGTGTCTTTTGACTGGTGAAATGAGACCATTAACATTAACCATTGACCATTAACATTAATGGTTAAAACTGGTATATATTGACTTATCCTTGTCATGTTATTTTCCTATTATTGGATCCCTCTTTTTTTCTCTTTCTCTTCCCTCTAATTGTTTGCTTTTCCTGGTGAATTCCTTCTGTTGGGGTTCATAGAGTTGTAGTTCTTATTATCTCTTTCTAAAATGTCCTTCAGAACATTTTGGAGTGCTAGTTTGGTGACTGTGAATTTCCTCAGATGCTCTTAGTCATGGAAATATCTTATTTCTTCATCTGTTTTGAAAGATAGTTTTGTGGGATACATCAATCTGGGTTGAAAGTTGTTTTCCTGTAGAACTTGGAGTGCTTCACTCCAAGCTCTCCTTGACTTGAGAGTTTGTGCTGAGAAGTCAGCTGTAATTCTGGTGGGTTTTCCTTTATAAGTGATTTGTTTCTTTTTCCTAATAGCTTTTAAGATTTTATTCTTGTGTTGAATTTCTGGAATCTTGACTATGATATGCCTGGAAGCAGATTTTTTTTTTTTTTGATCATTGCTAATTGGACTTTTACATGCCTTACTTATTTGCATGTCAAATTGCTTTTCTCTACCATGAAAGTTTTCTGTCATGATGTCTGTGAACATGTTTTTAATGTCATTTGTGGTATCTCTTGCTTGTTCATTGACTCCAGTTAATCTTAAGTTATTCTTTGTCTCATCAAGCAGTTGCTTGCTTGATTTCTCATGGTCCCTTGCTAGTTTTGAGAAATCTTTCTTTTTCTGGTCACTAACTGCAAGCCTGTCTTCAATATCTGAGATCCTATCCTCACATTGGCCTAATCTGCCTCGAATACTTTCAGTGGAGTTTTTATTCTCCTGGATATCTGCTTGAATCTGCCTTATGGAATCCATTTGTTTCTTATGTTGTGCTTCCATAATTTACTTAAGGTTGTTTACTTTTTTTTGTCTGTGTCTGCTCTAACATCACTAAGCATGGTGTGTATTTGGGTAATCTCTGTAGTTATTTGACAGATTATTTCTGATTTCATTTTTTCCAGAGCCTCATTCAGTTGCTTTGTTACCACTTCAGAAAGACCACTTCACAGAAACCCAGCCTCATGGCCAACTGGGTTTGCCTTTGGTGAATTAGGCAAATGAGATTGTGTCCTGTTTAAGTGTCTTCTCATTTCTTTTCTTTTTTAGTTTGATTCCTAGAGTGATACTTGTTAGTTGTCTATGGTAGGTTGCTTTATTGGTGGTATTAAGGACATTCAGGTAATGACCACTTCTCTGAGGTATCTTCCAGGTATAGCTGGTTCCTGGACTCTGAGTCTGTTGGAAGATCCCACCTCCTTAGTTTGTTAGAGATGGGAAGCTATTGCTCGCCTAGCCCAGTCCTGGTTCTTTGGCACCACGCCTCAGCACTCTCCATGATCCCTAATCAATCTCAGTCCTGGACCATCAGGGTCAACAGCTATCCAGAGCAATCATGTTAATTTTGGGTACAGTGGCACCAACAGCACCAAATACAACCAACAAAACAACAAACTAAGCTAACCCCTGATTTGCAACATTCAACTGTATAAACTGAATTTGTGACCATACAACGGAATGCAAAACAATCATATACAATACCTAGGTTCGCAATATGTCAATTTTGTCCTCAAAGGTCAGGACCCAAAATAGATTAAGTAGAAGACAGAGAAGTGGGAAAAGAGTAGGAGACTACAAATGGGTTGGAAGACAAAGATGGGTCCCACCAACTTGGGGAAACTGATGCAGAAGACTGAAGGAAAAGAGCTGAAAGAGGCAGAAGTTAGAACAGAACAAAACCACACCCACAAGAGGGCCAGAAACCACACTCACACGAAAAAAAAAAAGAAAGAAAGAAAGAAAGAAAGAAAAATAAAAAACAAACTAAATAAAACAAACAAATAAGAAAAGAAAAGAAAAAGTCCACTTCCAGGATTCTCTCTGGATTCACTAGTAGACAGCCTGTGGAGACACCGTTTAAGGAAACCAACTTAAGGCAGCAACTTAATCCAAATCAAAATGAGGTATGCATGCATGTGTGGGTGGGTGCATGTGTGTGTAATTTTAACTGTTGAAAGTCTGCTCTTGCAGTATGGATGAAGGATCTTGGGTGTGGAACCTTGTAGTTCTCCCTGGAGTGATGAAGTGGGTCCTTTTGACCCACTGGAGAGGAACATGGCAGGGGTCCTTGGGATGGCTGCAAACTAGAGGCTGAGTGCATCTGGAACTCTGCTGCTGCTGTGAAAATGGTCATGGTTTGACTCACAGTGAATCAGTGGAGAGAAAGAAGGAGAGGGAGATGGGGAGAGAATGAGCAAGCCAGCATCCTGATGTAGCAGAGGGCTAGGGTGATGCAAAGTATCCCGAGACCTCCTTAGAAACCAGTGTTTTCAGCTATGGGTAGCTGGTAAGTGGTCACGGGTAGTCACCTTCACAAATGTGTAGACCACAGAAATTTTTCTTGGAAATTCCTGTGTAATATAGTTGTCCCTCCGTACTCACACAGGACTGATTCCAGAATCCCTTGTAGGTACCAAAATCCATGGATGGGAAAGTTTCTTTCACAAACGAATGTAGTATTTGCGTATGCCTTACACTCATCCTCCTGTATATTTCAAATCATTTCTAGATTGCTCAGTACATAATACAATGTAAATGCTATGCAAGAAGTTGTTACACTGAACTGTTTAATTGACTGAAGAAAAGACTGCACATGCTCAGTACAGATGCAATTTTTTCTGACTGTATTTGATCTGCAGCTATTAATTCTACAGATATGGACCCCCTAGAAAAGGAGGACAAACTCTAATGAGCATCATGAGACCGGAATATTTTCAAGGGAAAGCAATCAATTCATTAGGCATTTAGATCATGTTATCACATACGTCTGATAATCCAGTGCAGACTTATAGAGTGGATTGCCTCTGGGAATTAGAGACTCACCACCAATGAAAACATCCAAACAGAGATGGAAGGGACTTTTCCCCAGCACATTGTATCCAGGATTCTAGTGCCAACTGAATGAGATAAGGAATCAACTGGGTGGTCCTTTCAACTCCTGGGGTCAATGATTTCATAACTAGGTAGAGAAAGAGCTTGGCAGGGACAACATAGTATTTGCTACTTCTCTCTATGGGGAAGTATTCATCAGCATTTGACACACTCCTCTTAATCCCTCTTTTCAGTCCCTAGCAAAAAGTGACAAGGATCGAAGTTGAACAAGACAAAGTTTCAGAAGCCTTCAACTCACCAAACAACCAGAAAATGACTTGCTCTTTCATCAGTGCCCGGAGTTTCATCAGTTTCCTTGTCCACCCAGCTTTTATTGCACAGGCTTGGAGTGAGAGGTTTAGGAAACATCACAGGCCATGTCCTCACACCAACAGACATCTATTACCCCATCTGTCCCTCTGCTCCTTGCAGCAGCATCTAATTATGTGACAGTCTGAGTCCTGCCACCACTTGTTCTCTCTGTCCTGCAGGCTCATCTCCCAGCGTTATTCCTGCCAGGTGCAGACTCCATCATGGGCTGCTGTGGGGCTGACTTTACATTCCATGCATTATGTAGAAAGGGTAAAAAATAAATGTAGAGGAAGTTAAAATAAAATGTTTCTAACAATGACTTCGAAATCAGGTGACACCAGTTACCTCAACTTTCTAAACTTCCCCATTTTTGACTAAGTCTTTGATTGAATAAAGCAATTTTGGGCCCAGAGTTTATTTATAGGAATTCAACTCCAAATATGTGATATGTTTTCTCCTTCATATTAGTGTTCACTCTAGTCCATCACTTCTCTTGGGAATTATCAAAAGATTACAAAACTTTTGAAGGGTAAGTCGTGGAGAAGAAACAACTCCTGCCCTTTCAGAGACAATGACACAGGCAGAAGATCTGCCTACTGAGAGATCTGGGGTTGCCAAGGCCAACAGAGGGTAACTATGGATGGAAGTTCTCAAATGGTACAGGAGAAAAGAAGCAAGGAGTCTCAGAGCAGATGCCCAGCTGTAAACTCCTACAACTTCTCACTCATGGAGGTGGTTATGGAAAAGGGGTTGGGGTCCTTGTCTCTGACCTTTATTGTAGAGAACGCTGCCTGGAGAAGAGAGGGTTACACTGTGTGTGGAGGACTCATTTCTCTCCCTCTATTCACTGGAAATCCCACTGGGATATTCTAATCTCCTTGGAACCCGCTGCATTATCTGTACTTTTAGCACAGCTCACGTTTCAAATGGCAGGCTGTGGAGCAATCTGATTGTTTTATGGGCCCCGCCAAGAGAAGAGCTCCAATTCCTTTCTCTTGGCGAGGTGCCCTCTTTGAGGGAGAAGACCTGCGGTGTATAGAGACTGGCCAAATGCTTAAAGGTTTCAGAAACTTCAAAGGCAGGGGAGGAGCCAGGAACAATAAAAAGAAAAATGATAAACATTCAGCTTAAAGACAGGCTGAGTTAAAATCCCTGCAAAATTAGTCTGAGCAGACTTAGGGGCCAATTCTCAGAGGTCTGTGGCAACATGCCACGGTGTTACCCAATGTTCCAAGAAGCTTTGTTTTAGTTGTGATAGTATAGTTAATGACTCAGGGTGGTGGAAAGACAATGAAAGTGGAGAAGATGAGCCCATGGAAAGACTCAAAGTCCATTTGGACTCACCAGGGCAACAGAGCCTGTCCCAACTTCCACAGGCATAGGATAACCCCATTTTGCAAATTCAGCCTTTAAATTATTTAATAAGAAGAAACAAGGTGTCACAAGAAAGCCCGAAGTTTTGACTGTCTCTGTTATTAAAGGAGTCATCACTGAATGTGGACATTTTTTATTGTATGCATAATGGTTTTCTAGGGATGTGGGATACACCTGTGAACATAGAAGCAAACATTTTATTCTCTCATAAACTTGAGCTTTAGAGGGGGAAACAGACATTAAATAAAAGTCCCAAGACTAAACTGCATGCTAAAGGCTGATGATGACGTGGAAGAGAGGAAAATGTGAGCATGGGAAAGGCTGTTAGTCATTCTCAGGGAACTCTGGGAAGCAAAGAGTAGAGTTCAGTGAGTATCACTGGGATGGTGAGGTCCAAGTAGAGACATGAAGAAGGGGATGAAGATACTGTAGAAGTTCAAGGGGAAGAGCATTTCGGACTGAAGGGAAGGGAGAAAAGTCCTGAAAGAGCTAAGCCTGGAGTGTGCTTTGTGGGTGTCAGAACAGTAAGGAAGCCAGGATGCCAACGGGAAACGGGGAATATCGGGAGAGGATGGAAACCCGCAGGAGAGGGTCTTTGAAGCTGCTATAAAGGTATTGCCAGAATAAAGTATGACAAATGCTGCCTAAATGCACAAAATGGACTGGAATAATTCAGACAGCAAAATATATACATATATATATATATATATATATATATATATATATATATATATATATATTTTGCTTTCAATAAGCTCAAAAGAGTGAGAGATAGATAAGTAAATTTATAATCACCACTCATATAAACACTGCAGTTGTCAAAGGCTGTGATGTGGCAGTAGAAAAGAAAAGCCATGATCCTCGGAGGAGTCAGGAGGATGTCCTACAGGAAGACATCCAGATCTACATATTAAGGTGAAGGACATATTCTTTAGGAATTTAACTTTGCAGATTTGCCTGTGGGGCACTGAAACCAAACATGTAGGTAGCTGTCCCAAGTTGCCCTGCACTGAAGCCACCATTGCAGATCACTTCCTCCTACAGCAGTTACTTCCCTGAGTAAAGATGCAGTGCAAGATCCCTGGAAGACTATCCTCCTCCAACTTCCTGTTGAGACTGTGGAACAAAAAGCCTTGGCTGCCTCAAAGATCTTGGGAAAGCAGGAGCATACTCTTTTGGCTCCTGATGTGACTGCCTGTCTTCTGCAGCAGCACCTCCTGATTAGCGACCCTCCTTCAATGATATCTAGGATGAACATTGTAAGGATAACCCTGAGAAAATGGATTTCCCATACTGGTAAGTCCTGGAGCAGGACAAGGAAGGCCTATAATCAAATAGAAAATATGTGGGTGATTTGAGCAAAAATTTACCAGAAATGCAGGGTCTCTGAGGCAAACAACCAGCCTGCTGGTTCCTGGTAGGGCAGAAAGTTAGTTTCAGGCAATCTTGAGTTCGTGTACATGTTTATTTACTCACTAGCTGTGTGATTACAGGCCTGTTTTCCTCTTCTGTTAAATGGGATCATAACAATTTTCTTTCTCACTCCCAAGACTGTTAGTAGGACCATGTGCTTGAAAGTATGTGGCAAGCTGTAAAGTACTGTATGTGTGTTGCATGTTTACATTTTCAAGGTGACTTTTTAAAAAAATTGAATGTTTTTTTTGTCATTTACTTTTATAGGCAAGTTTTTGAATCCACAGAATCTTTGTATTAGACATTTCAAGTCTTAAGCGTCGGGGATTTAGCTCAGTGGCTTAAGTGCCTGCCTGGCAGGCGCGAGGTTGTGAGTTCAATCCCCTGTGCAAAAAAACAAACAAACAAAAAAAAGCCACAGACATTTCAAGACTTGGAGAAAGTCTTATTTAAAGCCTTCATTTTAAAAATGAGCAGAATCCCAGGGTGGAACATGCTTATATAACATTGCACAGCATATTAAAGGGAGAGCTAGTCCTGGGCCCCCTGACTCATCTTTCTGTGTGCTTTCAAACAGATGACAGTGCAAGTAGTTGTGAATGAAGATTCTTCCTGCCTTGGGCTGAGTCAGAGAGACAGGAAGTATCACTTCCTCCTGGGATTCTTTCACTGAAGCACCTTAAACTTCCATGTATAACAAGTGCTTTTCACTGCTTTTAAAGGCATTTCTTTTGTACATAACAAAACCATTTATCAAGTACCTGCTATGAACTAGACTGATATAGGTATTTGATATTAAAAACAAATACTCCCCTTAATCCTCCCAGTAGTCAATGAGTCATTAGTGACTTACCCAAGGTACCCCTGTTACAGGCAACTGAGTTAATTAGAAATATTATAGGTAGTCAGACAGGGCTAGGTCCTCCAAGGAGCCAGCGCAGAAGCCCAGATACTTTGCAACTGTGGGGGTGACAGACACCTCCTGCTGTGGGCCAGGCCTCAAGACAAAAGATCAAACAAATGCATTTATATCCTAAGAACTGATATTCTAAATAGTTCTCTATCACCCTGAGGAAGTCAGGAGTCAGCATCCCACCCACCTTCAGGAAGAGTCACTGCTGTTAAGCATCCCTGCTTACTACGTGACTCGCTTCCCGATTTGTCCTTGATTTAATCAACTTTACCCGATACGCAATATTGCAACCACTGTCAAGTTTCTATCATCCTGTTTTGTAAACCTGCAATGTTACTGTTGTGCATTTACTCTAGTCGTTTGTTTGTCTCTTTTGCTTGTTGTTTTTGTTATATATGTCTTTTTTTTTTTTTTTGCTTAAATAAATAAAAAAAATTTTACCTGAGCAATTAGTCCTATTGGTTAACCATAGTTATGTCCCACCTTATGCCCACCTTGCAGGTTCCCACTTTTTCCACCTTGGACCCACCTAACCTCATGACTTCATAAAGATCCCTAGAAAAGACAGAGTCCCTGGCAACCCACTTGGGACCCCTTCTGTCACTCAGACAGCAGTTTTCTTTCTCTCAATAATTATCTTCTGCTTTTACCCTCTATTGTTCCTAAAATTCATTCTTCAATTTTAGAGAACACGAACTTGTGCCAGACATATAGTAGGATGGGAGTTTCATTGCCGTATATCACCCTGGTTAGGATACCACAAAACTTGGTTTTGAAGACACCATGCTCCAATGTCATTCCATCATATTATACTGCATACACCCATTTCTATTTTAGGCTCTGAAATTTAGAGATCTAGAAATCTAGACTAAAAGAAGCTAGTTAAAGAAAACAACTGAAAAAATGGAATTGGCCTTCGCGAACAAACCTGATAAGTACAATTGCTATAACAAATTAGACTTTGGGGATAGCCTCATTTTTTTGTTTTCACAAGGTTACACAAGATGAAAAGGAAAACAAAAGAAAAAGGAATATTTTCCACATATACAATGAGTTTTCTCCCAAGCAATTTCACAAATAGGATGCAGATGAATCACGGGTAGGATTTACGATGAGTCTAACACGTAGCAATGTGGGAGGCGTGATTAGAGATGTGTTACTGTAATGACAAAAGCACTGAAACTAGCCCTGCTTAAATCAGAGGTGCTTGGCAGAATGGACAGATTCATTACAATTGTATGAGAAAGTACAAAGAAAACCGTGAAAAATCACTTCAGCCTCCCTATCTGGAAAAAGGCATTCATTCCATTGTGATGTATTTCTTCCTGGTTGTTCCTGAATGTTGCTTTTTAAAAACATTGGCTGGAATTAAACTGCATGTGAATTTGTATATTCTGCCATTTTTCACAGGAGTTATTGGTACTATTTTCTGTGATTTAAAACTCTGTCAAAATAATACTTGGTGGGTAAATTATATTCCATTATTGGAAGGAAAGAAAAAATATTTAAACACACCGAAAGGAAAGAATAGCAATTAAAATCAAATGCAGAAGAAAAAGATGAGAAGAGTAGCAGGTTCTTGAAACCAAAGATAAAGCCTTTATAAGAGAAAACAGAATGAACCTTCTTATGTCACAGATTCACTAACCTCTCCAGCTCTTCTAAACATTTCTGTGGCAACATTATGATTGGCACTTAAGCCCTCTATGTGTCCTTCTGCAGGGATTGGTGAGAATTTTCTTTGAAGGGCCAGAGAATGAGGTGTTCAGATTTTGCCAGCATTATGCTCTCTGTAGACACTAGCATGAAAACTGCCACAGACAACATGAACACAAATGATCTTGACTGTATTTCAATAAAATTTTATTTAAAAAAACAGACAGTTGCTGGGGTTTGGTCCTCCCTACAGGGCTTTTTTCCATCGGTCTTCATCTGAACTGGGCTCTATGCTACAACCTGACTATATACAAAGGAGAAGGAAGAGTTCTGTCTTTGCCCCCAAGCAACTAGGAGAAATTTAAAAAGTGAATATTGCAGCACAGTATATTAAAAGCAATAGATGCGATAAACACAGAATGTTGGAGACCAAAAGAAGGAAGCACACCAATTTTCTCTGAGCAATAAGGTAGATCTTGGTAATGAAGGGATGTTTAGCCTATGTCCCAAAATTAAGGAAGAGTTCACCCACACATGCCCATTCAGCTGGCTTTGTTGTGTTTCTTTTCCTGTATGGATTAGGAGTGACTCCATGGAATCAAGAGTCCAGGTTAGCCCAAACCAGTAAAACTTCCCAAGAAACCAGTGGGCATTTGCAAAGCAAAATTTACTAAACCATTGCCTTGACTTTTTTCCCCCACTCTTGTTTGATCTATTTTTGAAAACAGCAAAACTCTTGCTTCTTTGAAGTCCTTCTGTATTGTGTCTGTTTGGTATGTGCATACATGTTATACAAGGTATAAAAGATTAAATCATGGGGAGTTGTTTCAAGATACAAATTCCACCCACAGCTATGGGGCAACTGTGGCCTCTATTAAACGCCATGATGAATGCCTACTGTGTGCAAAAGGTGGTTTCCCTGGGCTCCTGTCCAAGACAGTGATCTGCTCTCTGTTTTTAGCACAGCCTCTACCAGTAGCTGCAGGGTGACTGTGGAAAGGACAAAGGGTCCTGGGATGCTGAGTTCAGAGGAAGCAAAGGGAACAGAGAAGCAGCAGGAAATGTTATTAACTTTTTCTTTGAGCAGGAAGCCAGCTGAGGTGAGTGTCAGTGATTCCATTTTGATTCTTGCAAAGAGTAACCATGCTTCCCAGAGATTCTCGAAATAAATGTACTGTCTAAATACACAGTGGTTTTCACACATTTGCATACTAATTCTCCAGCTCTGCCTAAACTAGCTGTTAAGACAAACTTACAAGTTCAAGAGATTTCATTTGGAACAGTGATAAGGGCATAATACGTTGCTGCAGAAAACGGTCATATGTGTCACAGTGCTGGAAATCTTTTTATTTCAGAGTCCAGAAGATTTTAAAATTAACTTATCATTAAAATATAACTAAAGCCAGGGATTTAGCTCAGCTGCTTATGCACCTGCCTGGCAGGCGCAAGGTTGTGTTCTCAATCCCCGGTACCATTAAATAAATAAATAAATAAATAAATAAATAAATAAATAAAAATAATCAAATAAAATATAACTAAAATACAAAAGGAGATTTAATGACCAAGTATTCTGACTTGAAAATTATGTGTGCATACCTTTTTAAGAGTTGTTATGTGCTAGATAAGTAATAAAAAAAATGTGTTGAGAAGCAGAGGAGATAATGATATAGAGAAGAGAGGACAAGAGGATAGGAATAGATTTCATCGAAGAAAACCAGGTTTTTTTTTTTTAAACAGAAGAATGGGAGTAAAGTTTGAAGAGAAAAATCAATTATTGGTAAAGAGGAAAAAGATTTAGTAGGAAGAGAAAATGGGAAAACTTCAGGCATATAACACTGAGAAGAAATTATCATCTGGAATCTTCACAGGCAGAATGAAGGCCCACTGCCTTTCATTCTTCATATCCTTACCCTCTAAAGGGACACAGCAGCCCATCCAGGGGCAGAGTTTGTTCTGCATTGTCGTGGCATTATCAGAACAGCAGCATTGCACAGGCTGACCAAGACCAAACCAAGGGTGAACTGACCCCTGTGGATGGGGAATGGACTTGTAGCCAGTTAGTGGTATTCAGTTCAACACTGCATGTACCTTATATTAAAAAAGAGCAAGACCCTGAGTCCTGAGATTTAGGTTGTGACAAAGAGTGATCATTTGAAAGTATTGTATGCCAAAGATGAGACTCTCCACAGTATCAAGAAAAATTGCATTGAACAAATGAGAATAACTGTTTGAGTCAACACACATTATTGAGAAACTGCAGTGTGCCAAGCACTGCACATGTCTCTCTTCACACATGTCATCTCATCTACTCTTCAAAACAATTCTATGAAGTAGTTACACACCAGTGCACAGGACAGCCCCCACAAGAACTGTCTGGCCCAAAATGTCAACAGCATTAAAATGAGAATCCTGAAAAAGATGGCAGGCCCTAGCCAGAGTGCCTCTCTTACATTTATAAAGACATTCAGATTAGCCACACTGCAGAATTTTAATACTTTAAGTATCCTGGAGATCTCTTAGGGAGGGAAGAGACAGCTTTCTGTTCTATTTGTTGCCTAAACACAAGGCTTTTGGTTTTGCCATCTTTGATTAGTTCCTCTTAATACAGCATATTAAGAAGGAATAGAAAATTCTGATCAAAATAATTCTGTGCCATTTTTTAGGCCTTTTTATTTTGTGCTTAAGACTTAGCAATGGTGACTTGATTATTTTCTCTGACTCTATCTTTGCTTTCCTCAAGTCTATCTTTCCCATCATCTCTCTAAAATTCAGTTGTCCTTTGGCATCCATAGAGATTAGTTCAAGGATGCTCCTCAGATACCGAAATCTGCAGATGCTCATGTCTTATATAAAATGATGTGGTATTTGAAGATAACTTACACATAACTTTCTATATACTTCAAATCATCTCTAGATAATTTAAATACCTTATAAAATACAAATGATACATAAGTAGTTTATATATTGCATTACTTATGGAATAATGACAAAAAATCTATACTTGTACAGTACAGATAATTTTTCCAAATATTTCAATAAGATTATTTGAATTCAGGGACAAAGACTCCATGAACAGAGGGCTGACTGTACAGGTAAAGCAATACAAGTACTGAAGCTCCTTGGGCTGCTTTTTGCCTTTGAAATCAAAATGATTCATCCTTCCTAGCCTGGCACTTCAGAATTTTATGATCCTCAATGTGACTCTCTCAACTTAATTTCCAATATCCCATCACTTTGGACAATTCAACTGAGATGCTGTAGCTTTTTTGGGTTTGTAGTATACTGGGTCAAAACCAGAGTTTTCTTGTTTCCATCTCTTTGATAAAGCAATAACTTTTCTTGGAATGCCCTTTAATTTGTTAGTTCATGGACAAATCGTACCTTGAGGAACACAGCTCAAATACCACCTCATTGTCAATTCATTTGATGATTCCCCAACTTAAAAATAAACTGTTTTGCTTCTGAATTCTCATAACTCTTCCGAAGTTCCTCCAAATGTGAGTGCATATGTTTTCATTAGAAATATATAAAATAAAATACACATGGAATATTATACAACATCTTAATATGATCTGGTAACTAAAGTAGTTGTTGATATATAGCAGGAGGAAAGAATATAGAACCTGGAAATAGACTCAAGTATATAATTTGGTATGAATTTAATGCATATCAAAAGAGAGCATTTTAAATGAGCAATTATGTGTTCATTATATGGAGAGCTTTATATCATTTTAATAAATAAATTCATGTGAATTAAAAACTGTAATATGAAAAAAACTTTGACAATATAGAAAAATATATTTGTGGGGTCAATACATCTGAAACAACACAAATACAAAAAATGAAAAAGAAAAATATAATTTACATTAAATTTTAAAAACCAGAGAAAAAATCCATCTGATAAAAGCCATCTATGACAAACCAACAGCTAACATCATACTAAATGGTCAAAAACTGAAATCTTTTACTCTAAAATCAGGAACAATGACAAATTAT